>CACRXP010000642.1:162962-252999 GCA_902702965.1 Spirometra erinaceieuropaei
CCCCTCTGTTGAATTAGGGTCTGACTGTCTAGGTCCTGTGTATTTGCAACTTACGAGAACAATTTCCACAAACACTGATTAGAATTACAAGTGCGGAATTAAGAGGAATGTGTAACTATTGTGACAGTAACACACGGTAATTTTTAAGCATGAATTATAAGCATTAACTGTAATGCGCACTTCTGCGGCAGAAGCACGTTCTTGCTAATTTAAACAAATTACGTTTTTTGCAGTTAAAATAACAAATACACCTACGGTTTTAACTTCCAAAACTGTCTTCTGTTACTGTTCGTGTATAGACAAGGATATTGCCGCAGTCTTTGTCAAAAGAACAATAATATGCATGTGTATTTTGATATTTTGATTCAAAAAGTTTTGTATAAGAGGGGATTACGATAGACAAGCAGTTTTAAATACCAAAATGCTTTTAGGTACATCGAGTACTTGAAATATTTATTTGGCCTTATTTATGTGTCCATAAGTCTAAAATCACCTTTGCCAGCCATATGTACAGTTTAGGAGCTAACTTATGAAATGTCAAGCGAAACTCCGACATGCGTTTTAATTTCAAAAAGATTAATCGAATAGAGCGGCAAACCTATTCAACTTGCAGCATAATTCTGTAATATCTCAGTTACCTCAGGATGCCGGCTTTTGAACGAACTTTTTCCGGCTGCCTGCAAAAACAACACTCGGTAAAAGTGGTTACTTAATTAACTTGACTTCTCTTCACTGATTTTCAATGCTTTTAAGAATTCAATTATATTTCATATAAAACATGATAAAATATAAGGCCTCTTGCACATTCGGTAGAAAATGGCGTTTTCTGCCAATTTTATACTCCAAGTGCATAATTCAGCTATAAATTACTTTTCCAATTCCCGAGTAATTTTGAACCCGATCTGTAGTTACAATTGCATTCAAGGCTCCTAAACTACCAGCCGTATATTTCCTGCGTACGGAAAGCCATACATTTATCTACAGTATTGAGCGGAATGCATTATGGGGTTTATAAAATTTAGAAGTGGATTTGAGCCATGTCGTTAAATTAACAAGCGACACTGGTAAATGAAGAAACAGCCATATCACAGAATCAAACAATCTCCAAATTAAAAACTTTTTGAAAACTGAATAATACCATTCCATTTAGTATAACATTGGCAGAAGACATCATTTTGTAACTAATGAGCGAGTGAAATGATGTGTTTATGCACACTGTCTATGAAATATAATTTAATTTTCAAGGCCACCGAAAATCAGCGATAAAAATACATGCTAATTAAGCAGTCAATTTTACACATTAAATTTTCGCATGCAGCCGATAAGACGCTCGTTCTTAAGCTGTGATCCTGGGGAAACTGGCTTATTATAGAATTATGATGCCATTTAATCAATATTTTCAAAATGAAAACGCATTTCAGAATTTTTGTTGGCATTTCATGAGTTAGCCCATCTGCAGTATCTTTTGCCTTCCTGCTGTTAATTCTAATTTCGTATGCACATGCATGTGAAATCGACCTCACTTACTTCCCTTTATTATATAAATGACCTACTAAAGAAACTTCAATTGTTTCTCATTTGTGAGACCATCGTTCGCATTTTCTGACCATAGAGTATGAGAACGTACAACTATAATTTGCCCCCTTACGTCCCACTGCAAATAATGTTGTAAATAGTAGAAATGCGTCCTCCTACTCTAAGTAACAAATCAAGAAATTATTATTGGATTATATTTTTGTGCTTAAAACGTCAAATCAAAGTGGCGGTTTTTGATAAATTTCCAACGTTCTCCCTGTAACCTTGCAGAAGAAGAAGAAGAAGAAGAAGAAGAAGAAAGGTCTGAGTTTTCATCGGACACTAATACCATATCTCCAATGCTCCAAACATTAGTAGATGAAGGACATTATCCAAACCGTAAGGGGGTTGGCTGATGTCGTCCATTTTTACAGGATGGTAGTGCAAATGTATTTATAAAATATTCCGCTGCTATCTTTTTTTGCTGTTCATTCAACATCGGCTTGCCGACAATACAGTCGCTTACCGCCTCGGTTATTTCACGAACCATGTTCACGTTTGTCTCAGCATGAAAATATATGCGCGTTGCTTGCATCCCTAGATCATTCGCGTTTACGAAAACATACGCGTCCAGATCTTGGAAATTAATAAATCCAAAGCGCTTGTCTACTAGGAGGAACGCGAAACGTACCTACAAGTAAATAAGTAGCAATTTGATGAAAACTTTATCAATATAGTTTACGTATATACTCTCTAAATGCCAACGTATACATCATTTTAAGTTGACCGCAGTGGTGTATGACGAGGAGCTAATTCATGGCTGAGAGTCTACCCCTGATACAGTTAATGGGCTTGCTGAAGTTAAAGCCTGGACTAAAATATCAAGACTAGCGAGCAGCCATCACTCAAACTATGTGAGTTACAAAATCCTCAATCCAAATCCGTATTTTGAATTATTACCTCGCCCAATCTATTGGAACATACGGAACATGCCAATTTTAATGCAGAAGTTAGAATAATGGGGTTCTTATTTCCAATCATCCTGTCCAAAATTATCAGTCAAATGGAGTTACTAATTCAAAAGGCTATTTTGCGAACATCCGTGTGCTTTCGAAAAATTCACTTCAGGCCTGTGCATTTGTATAGCCATAGAAACAATGAACCACAAGATATAGACGGGTGGATAATTATGCTGCGGTTCGGGTTTTGGGGAGGAGGAGAGTGAAAACCCAAAGTCCCAGTCCGCGTCAGAGGGAAAGTAGACATCGGGAATGAAAATTATATGCGGGTGGCCTTAAGTCATGACAACCGCGGGACCTGTATGCAGATGTCCTGTGAGCATATGACCGTTTTGCGTACCCTGACTGCAGCCGCCCCTGCCGTAGCCAACAGGCGCCCTCCAAGTAGTTTTCGGAACAACGATATACAGAAGGACCCACTTAACTGTCAGTAGACTGTGGATCGTTCCATACGTGATTTATGGTAAAGGCAGTTTTATGGCTGGAGCAGCACGCTAAACAGTAAACTGACAAAATGAAAGAAAACGCAGAAATTGCCTGGATTTATGTCGAAAGTCTTATCCTACGCTATTATGCGACAAAGGGAATGAGAGTAGAAATTAAGCAATAAACAGAAAGTAAATTTTACAAAATAAGGTGTGAGGTCGTGGGAAGTAATCGTAGTTGGCAGTGCAATTCCTGCAACGGCCTACACATGAATGCCAAGATAAAACCCCATATGACACGATCCACTGTCTACTGACAGTTAAGTAGGGTCCTTCTCTGTACCGTTGCCGTTTTAGGTAGCTTAGCGGAACCCTGTTAGCCAATTGGATGGCCTCTGTAACATTTACACGGTGGTCGCAGCGGATGTGCGCGAGGATGGAGTTGTTAATGTTCTCTATTTAACCCTTCCCTTAACATGCTGGGATATGTTATCGCATTCTTCTGAACAAGCGCAAACTGGTGCTGCACGTATATTCTACCACACAGGAGCAGGTGATGGAGTTAATAAACATAGATGTGGTCTGAGCTGGTAGTTTGTTCCTGCCGTCTGTGTATGGGATGGAACAAGTGGGGAGGAGTACAGGGGTGCCGGATGCAAGACAGGCCTGCGAAAGAGCTTCTGACTTGCCTCTTAATATATTCGTCTAAAGCGGGTTCATGGGTGTTTCCATGGCTACTCCGTGCATCACTCTATGCCAAGTGTTGTCGAGTATGAACTGCACGACACTTCAATAACAATTCCTCGGGGAAATGCACTGCCATTCATATATCCTGCTGAATAGCGGCAATAAAATCGCACAGGTAGTTTATCTTTTCCGATACCGGTGCGCTTGCGAAAAGTCAAGACACACCTAACGTAAACATAGCCATTCCGTTTGGATCGCGGTTTTTCACGTCGTTAATAAATTTAAAGTTATACTGATAGCTATATGGTGTTATTTGATCATACAGAGGCTTCATTATCTCTGGCAGTCATTTTGTTGTCGCATGATATGGCGGGTTTCTCATCTCGAGGTTTGTATGAACCGCTGTACCATATTTGTTGATTTTCGACAAGTCGTATAATCGAGGTTTATGCGTGCTGGCGGGTCGCAGACACTTAATGTCTTATTCAGTTATGAAGCCATCCGTTCCAAGTGTGTTTATGCAGTCAGTCAGCAGTGCTTCAATCTGATCTGTACGGTATTGCGAGAATCCCATCTCGAGGATTACATGAACGACTGCCCCAGTCGGACCTGTAGGATCATTATCTTTTTTTCATTTCGGAGATTTGGCTTATCTGACGGAATATACTGTATGCTTGTAATGTATTTTGCGCTGTCCACCTAAATGATGCCAGTTACCTTAGCTGGCCTAAATACAAGAATAGCATTGTTCGGTCGGAGTTGCTTTAATATTTCCATGTGACGTCGTGAGAAAGCCCCGATATTTCTGACAACCAGGTCGTATGCTTGATTTACGAGGTCCTCGCAGGGCGTTTCCAACCCTAGCTGATTGGGATTCCGGACAGGACGGCAAAACAGGGTGCCCAACGATGATGCTTCGATCGAGGCTGTATCGAGAGATGGAGACGAATAATTGTTTACGTACCGTAGTGGATCTTAATGAACCTTCGACTGTGGTGCGCATTCGTAAATATACCGAAGGAGGAAAACCATTTTGATTTCTCCACGTTCATCCTAAACTGACTGCGCATAATTCTGATCCCTATCTCACCTCTTTGACCAGTGATGGCGTATAACTGCTCTCTAGTGTATTTTCGGCATATCTTCTTAAGGTCTCATAGCGTACAACTGACGACACCGTCTCTTTGCTCTCTAGCAAGGTATACTAATCACTTAGTCGGTGTGACCGTGTTTAACATAGCCGGTATACAAGGACGGCGTTCTAACTGTAATAGCATACGTTTAGCTTGAAACTCTGAGTTAATATCAGGAATGAATGTTTGTAACACTAAACTGCACGAAAACAATGCCCCGCATAACCAAAATCCGTAAGGGTTTTGATTTCAAAAAGCTAGTTAATTTTCAATTTTAAGCATCGCGCCTTAACAATGAAGAAAAGTCAAACATACCGGCCGTAATATGATAATTTCGAGAGCCGAAAATCGAGCCTTACACCGGAAAAGCTGGGCGTTTTTTAACGCCGATATAGAAACACAATTTTTAACTGAGTCGATTTCGAGAGTTTCTAGTCGAAATTCGCATCCTTTTCTACCATCCATAGAGCGATGAAGGGTGGATGATTTCCAAGTCAAAAGCCCTTTGACCCTTTCCTCCATAGTTGTACGATTGTCAAAGATGGGACATGTACGTTCCCCATGTAAAACTAAAAAAAATATATTGCCAAATTTAAGCGCGCCTTAGAGAATAAACAATATTTATTGCACTCCAATCAAGACTCGAAATATGAGAAGACAAAGTAAACACTACGCAAGTTTCTAATGTCTACTGGAATCTGAATGCGATTCTATCCCTAGGTTTATCTACGAAAACTGCAAATAAAAAGAACTTGTTCTTCGTTTATGGTAAAAAATTCAATGCGCACTAAATTAAGCTTGTTGTCCCCTATACTATGCAAACCATCTTCCATTTGATCAGCTGTTTATGAAAAAAATGATTGTAGCATGTAATGCCAGATTCTCACATTTACAAGCAAGTGCACTTTGAATACATAATGCCAGCATAAAAAAGTATGCCATTTTGTATTTTGATTGTTCTGCTTGCGCATTTTTATAAAATTACTATGGAAAAAATCCGCTTCATCGATCAAGTCAGCCAATAGTCTCACGTTATCTTCGTTCGACAAGGTAAGTGGTTGCTGACACAGTTGCGCTTAGTGGAGACCAGGGTTGGCTACTTTTAATTATCGGGCTGTGCGTCTTATACGCCACAGATGGTCATGGAATAAACTGCCGATACAAGCGTAGATGCGAGTTATAGGAACAAGTTGCTGAGACGTAAAAGCAATCTCGGCAGTAAAGGCTTTATTTGTTTGACTTTTCGATATCTCATTCGAACCTACCATTAGAGACAGAGACAGAAACGGAGGATTCGAGCACAGAAGTTGCAGCATTTAAAGGATGTCTTTGTTTTGCTACTTAATGCCTATGATAATTAACCCCTCTACCTTTCATCAAGAATTATTGCCCACTGGTACGCTAATTTCTTGATGGACGGGATGCCAGTTGTTAATTGCTGAAATCTGATCGCCAGTGCTGTATGCTGGCGTGGTGATCGCTCGGTCATCAGGCTCACCAGCCAGCTCATTCCCAAAGAGGTTTTTAAATTTGGTCAGACTATGCTTCAGCACCGAATATGGGGTCAGAATGTCGTTTACCTTGTTGAAAGACTGGGGTCCCGAGAACCATGACTCAATAAAGTCGGGGATCACGCGACTATCGCATCTCACGAAAATTGCGGCATCGTCGAATTGTAATGGATGGGCGGGTCTCGTCGAATGGGCTGCGACTTGAACGTCGGCGTCATCTCTCCGCACCGCCGAAGCGTGTTCACCAATTCGCGTCCGAACCAGTCTTTCAGTATCTCCGATGTGGTTGCTTTGCCCACAACTGCACCAGATTCGATAGAGGACTCCAGATGTTTCTTGCGGTGGCAGTGAATTTTTTGGTCTTATCACTTGACGCCTTATGGTGGTCTCCAGTCTGTGTGAAACTCCAAACCCAAGTGGTGCGTGGAGGTGACTAACGACCTGGGAGACTTTCATGATGCACGGCATCGTTCGTTAGAATTTATGGTCGGTACGATTTTTTCGTTAGCCTCCATGAGGTGACTATTGCACCGGAAGTTGCGCTCCCCGATTGGTGTAATAACTTTGACCAGACTATGCCTCAGCACCGAAAATGGAGTGGTAATGTCTTTGCTGAGACTGATGATAGACACAGACAGCTCGAGGTTCAAGCGATTATCACCTGTCGCGAGACTTTCGGCCTCACCAAACTTGCGTGTGTGGCCGTATTTCGTCGAATGGGTCGCAACTTGAAATTGCAGCAGTTAACGACGCGAATGTCGACCATCAAAGTCATAACAACAAGTGCAACGCTCCCTCTTGATGGGAGAGGGGGAGGTGTTAAGTAAGCCGTGAATTTTCATAGGTATGCAGTATCATGGCGAAGACATCCTATAAATGCTGCAGCCCCTTGTGCATGAACAGTCTGTATTTGCTATTATCTCTGATGATGTGTTCGAGCAGGAATCCGAAATTTTAGATGCCATCACTGCTCCCCATAGCTACGATTTTCGCGGTTCTTGATCTCATCTCCCGCGTTTCGACTTCATGCGGTCTGTCGAAGCTCATGTCGGAACCCCCAGTGTTCGATGTCTACAAGTAATTTGAACGTACCTCCCTTCCGCACTCCTCGGCTGGGCTCAAAGCGTACAGTGGCCGATCGCGTCTGGGTTCCTCCCGTCTGGCCTCTTTGACGCGAAGTCTCATCCGGCGTATCAATCCTGCCCCGATGATGTCAGTTCTGAATCCCGTAAACAATACCACATGCAGGCCAGTCCTGTCCGACCCGCATATGTACCTCTCAAGGCTGACATTTATTGCTGCCCTGACGATGTCCGATTATAATCAAGGCTGGCATTTATTTCTGCTCTGACGATGTCCGATTATAATCCCGTTATATACCGCCACATGCAGGAGAGTCCTGTCCGTATTTTTCTGTCATTATTATTAGTGAGGGTTTTTTCTCCTGTAAAATTAATCCAATCATTTTTAAATTTTTAATTGGGGTTTTTTTCACCGCTCACTAATCATTTTTCTTAACGGACTACAAATTCATAAACTATAAATTGTATTTTGTACAGATTATGCCTACCTCGTCTAAAACTCCTATATAATTTTTTTTCCTTGTTTTGATGGGACCCCGACGGGTCTTAAGTAAAAATTTATTAGTTTTCTTATTGTTATAAAGTTCTCTTCCCATTGATCGTGTCTCCTTCTTCATGTCAATCAATTGTTTGCCCTTCCAAGTGAACGTATAGCAAACTTAAATATGTGTTATTTAAATTTTGTCAAAATCAACAAGCATTGCTTGTGGCATGTGCTGTAGGTCTGCGGACAGGGGGTGCAAATATGTTTGTCTAGATCGTGAGAACTATTTAGAAGCACAGTACTCACTTGTTTAAATGCGCCTACCTCGGAACGGTGTCAAGTCATTTACATTTTATGCCGCGGTTGATTTCCATGCCACAAACGGTCGATTTTTTAAAATGCACTATCCCATCATCTTATTTTTTAATTACATTGAAGAGAAACCACTTAGTTGAGGCATTCCAAGCCAAGAAATGCATCAGCCGGCTGACAGACTGGATAAAACGGAATGGAACCCGAATCCGAGGCTTCGGCGTTTTGACACCTTTACCACATCAAAACGTTTTAATCTGACTTGCGGAAGTGTTGAGAAAGAGAGAAATAGCCATTTATGTCTTTTATTCTAACGGCGGCGTGCGAGGCTTTTGTGTCCTCCAGGAAGTAACACACTCAGGGAGGAAGTCACTCGTTTTTTTCAAAAAGTTTTGCTTTTCCTACTATAAGAAACGGTGTACCTATGTCATTCCATTTGCTTTAATATCCTTGTCAAGTTCATTTTCTTATTATATTATATTCGACTGTTCTTTTCCAAATGAAGTCCTTGGCATATACGTCAATTCAAGAAAGGTACTCAAAGTATTTTGCATTTTTCAGAGACATAGTACGATATAAATAACTACGGAGCTTAGAAAAATGATTTGAAATTGTGTGATTAAAGGTATTTTCAATAAACCCACCTACTGTTTTACGACTTTTAATTCTCCAAACAATGCTAGTAACAAAGAAATATTTGACAATAAATTTGAGTTACGAATTGACTGCTTAATCGATCTTAGGCAGGGTATAAGCCCTGGTAAAAATATTGGTATTTATTCATGAAGCAAAATCAGTTGGAAATAGAACTCTTCTTTGAATGATGTACTTTAATCTTTATATATATATGCAGAATAGTATTGCCGACAAAGACAAGGGAGACTGGTATGGCCATTTCTGGCTTATTAGCCGTCGTCAGCCAGCCATACCCAAGCCCGAAGTGTGGAACACCCGAGCCTCGAACTCGCGACCTGTTGGTTTAGAAGTCAACGCCTCTACTCACCGGGCCACGAGCCCGTTGCCTTGTCGGTTTTCGATCGGGAATATACAATGTTAGGGGGCGCTCATCGATCGTTCATACGGAACTCACTCGAGTGTCTTTGTCGGCAATACTATTCTGCCTATATATCATGCGCCGCTGTGCGGCTGCTGGTTGGGCTCGAGAGAGAGTCCATAAGGCACAACGGAACGAGTGAGTTCCGTATGAACGATCGGTGAGCGTCCCCTAACATTATATATATATATATATATATATCAGGTGAATAATTTCAGAAATTAATCAGTGCAGAACTTGGAGTTAAATCTCCGTGACATGACTTTTTTAGGGTCAGAACCGAAATTTCAATGAACATTTGAGTCGAAGACAATCAACTACTGTGGAATAACCACGTAATGCCCATTCTACAAACAAGTAGTACTACGAGTAGTATGAATTCCATATGGTAATGGTAGTATACCGTACTCCCGACCTAGATACTTGCTAAAAGCCCAGACACGTGTTTCCCGATATTCTGCCGCTGCGTGACACAGCTGCGAGGGGTTCGGCTCTTCAGTGAGACCCCCAGCGTTCTCTAGCGGTTTCCGGTATATGACCTCCAGAGAATAATCAGGTGAATAATTTCAGAAATTAATCAGTGCAGAACTTGGAGTTAAATCTCCGGGACATGACTTTGTAGGGTCATAGCATTACCATATGGAATTAATACTACTCGTAGTACTACTTGTTTGTAGAATGGGCATTGCGTGGTTATTCCACAGTAGTTGATTGTCTTCGACTCAAATGTTCATTGAAATTTCAGTTCTGACCCTAAAAAGTCATGTCCCGGAGATTTAACTCCAAGTTCTGCACTGATTAATTTCTGAAATTTTTCACCTGATTATTCTCTGGAGTTCATTTACCGGAAACCCCTAGAGAACGCTGGGGGTCCCACTGAAGAGCCGAACCCCTCGCAGTTGTGTCACACAGCGGCGAAATATCGGAAAACACGTGTCTGGGCTTTTAGAAAGTATCTACGTCGGGAGTACGGTATAATAACATTTATATATATATATGAGCTTTTATTTCTAACTGTGCGGAGTGCGGAGTTGAATGCCAAGATACGGGTTCGGTCGTGCTATCCACCTCCGTGGAGGTGGGGGAGAGAGTGCGGTTGACGCTATGAAAGCTTACTACCCCCGTAAACTAACTCATGCATAGGTCATCGTGCCTGCTCCCGCCTTTTTGGACGCCCTGTGGACAATGTCCACAGCGACGTTCAAGATGTCGTATTTATGCGTAGGGTCGCAAAAATGTCAACTAGACCAAAACAATGGTCATTTCCATCAAACGCTTTATAGTGATCGTGAATCACGTAGTTACTATAGCAGCCTTTTGCATCCGCTCACTAAGACCTTTCGTATATGCTTTATCAATTCGCAGAGCTCCATTATACTCGTTTTTATGAAACGTTTAGTAGAATATGTATGTTTGCTAAAGATAACAGCTATCCATTTTAGACCGTTCCAATCGCACTGATTACACATGTTGAGACAAACAGGTCCTGCCAAACACTTTTACCATCAGTCGTATAAAAAACTACTCCATTGGCTATAAATTCTAATTTTTGTTAGCTAGACCTCCACAGGGTGGGATCAAAATATGTTGAGGTCTTGTGTCGTCTGGTAGGATCATGCGCATGATATTGATTTAGGTATATTTACCTTGTAGCATTTCTATGTAAATCACTTTGTGTTCTATAGAAGAACACCTCAGCCAGCAAATGCTGTCGAACTCCGAATACTCAGATTACGATATCCTAGAATTTAACGTCAAAATGTTCTTGATGTGACGCCTTTATCTCCGAGTATCTCCAGTTTATTGTGCTTTATTGTATGCACGGTTAAGTTATTCAGGTACTTTTTTGATACAACTTGTGGACACGCTATTGGGACAATGTCTGTTTGTTAAAAAGCACGACACCTCTATGTCAAGCAGTTAGGATGTCGGCGAGTCCGAGATGCAAGTGTCGCAATGATAAAATTACGCAAAGTCGGCGTAAGGATAGGTGACTCTGATGGCGACATGTCTGGGTAACAATAGGGAGGGCACCCAAATATCCGTTGCCTAGAAATAATACCTATCATAGTTATTTGAGTGGGTTATAGCCCTACATATTTGTTTTTAGTGTAGTTTATAGTGTATTTTGGGGTAATAGGCAATGCCCTTGATGACCTTATTGAAAACGGTACATACCATATAAATGTTAAATGCACAACTTACTAACATTTTGTCAGTAATATATGTGTTCACGGAAAACGTTTATACAGTGCAGGACTGCGAAGGGCGCGGCAAGCGGTCTTTTATATGTGCATATGAAATTTTGCGTAAAGTTATATACAATCATCATGAAGTGCAGTCATTTGCATAGTTTGAGAGGGAACATTTCATTAAATGTCAGGGATGTGTTACACAGGGGTGAAATCAAGAAATGAAATTTATAGCGGGCCACAGATAATCCTGTAGTGAGAGTCGTCGTTTATCAAAGATCAAAAGATCCAGCTGCCTTTTGAATACAGCCACTGTATCAGATTGCACTCTTTCAATTTGGAGTGAGTTCCACGGTCGAACAACACACTGGCTGAAGGAAAACCTCCGATGGTCTATGCGTGTACGCTCCCGCTTGACTTTGTACGGATGACCGCGCAGGTGACTCATGGTCGTGAATTCAAAGACGTCTTCAGTTTAGAGCGAACATTCATGCCCGTGGATAATGCGGAATGTCCATAACAGGTCACACCTTATTCGTCTATAGGATAGGGGATCAATTTTAGCTGGATCCGTCTTTCTGAGTATGACAGAGTCCTTAGACAGTTGACCAGTTTTGTGGCCCGTCGCTGAACCTGCTCTAGGGCATCACTGTCTTTCTTCATCCAGGGCATCTATGATGGCGTTCCGTATTCCAAATGCGATCTGACGAACGTGCGGAATATCTGTAAGAAGAGTTCAGGAGGAAAGATATTGAAGGCACGCCTAATCCAGTGCATGACGCTAGTTGCTTTTAGGACGACTCTTGCAGTGCTGAGAGGGCGGCAAGTTTGAGCATGTCCAGACACCTAGGTCTTTGTGCGTGTCCAATTTGATTAGTGGAACCCCATTTATGATGTACTGTTGTTTTGGGAAGCACCCTCGACTAGACTTTAGTCGCAAGACTACACTTTTGGATACGTTAAACGCTAGAAGCCACTTGCTGGACCATGCAGCTAGCTTATTAACATCCTCCTGTAGTTTCTGCGTGTCGTCAACGCAGCTGATTGTTGTCCAGATCTTTATATCATCTGTAAACAAGATGTCATCGCAATCAAGGTCTGCAGGACAGTCATTTATATTGATGAGGAAGAGGAGAGGACCCAAGACTGCGCCCTGCGGAACGCCGCTTTTTACTGGCACCCATTCAGATGCAGGGGTATCAATGATCACTTTGTGGAGCCTGCATGACAGGAAACTTCTATTCTACTCAAAAATGTTGCCCTGTATTCTACACTCCCAAATCTTCTGTACGGGTCGTCCATGGGGAACGCAATCAAACGTCTTCTTAAAGTCAAATAAGATGACGTCCACTGGACGGTCATAGTCTATGGCTCTAGTCCACTTTTCCTGCGAGTAAAGACTGCTTGTAAGACAGGAGTGATCACGACGAAATCCGTGCTGAGCAGAACACAACAGCTCCCTCTGCTCCAGACACGCCATTAAATGTCCTTTAATAAGTCGTTCCATGACCTCGCACAGATTACAGGTTAAACTAATAGGACGGTAATTTTCGGGCTCCAGTCTGAGTCCTCTTTTATAGATTGGAGAAATATGGGTCGTTTTCCATTACTCCGGCAGTTCGCCTTCTTCCATGGACTTTTGAAATATCATGGACACCAGCCCACACAGTACGTCAGCTAATTATCGGAGGATAGGTGGTTGAATTTTATCTGGACCAGGTGATTTGGCAGGTTTCAGCCGGCGTAGTTTGGTCATTATCAACGCGGGTGAGAAGAAAAGATTGTCTGTCAATGCAGGACAGGAAGGATTTTGTCGTTGGTCTACGTAAAGCATGGGCGTAGGGTTTGTGTCATGAGTGAATACCGACTGAAATAAATTGGAGAAGGCTGATGCTTTCAGGTGGTTATCTGTCTCACTTACGCCGTTTTGGAATCTTAGCGCTGGAATCGCGTCGCGATTGCTCTGGCCATTACGTATGTAACTATAGAGGATTTTAGGATGCTTCAAGGAGTTTTCTAAGATGCACAGCTCCTAGTTGGTTCGAAGTCTATAAGCCTTGCATTTACACACATTATGCTGTCGCTTCAGGTATTCAGGAATATCTGTGTGTCGATAGCGTTTCTACAGTTTATTTCTCCTCTTAAACGCGGTTTGCAGTTCCCCGTTTATCCACGGTGGACGGTTGCTTGTTTTCTTTCGTCTGAGTGGACAGTTTAGATTAACGATTCTTTTGACCTGTAAGCTGAACGTGCTCCAGTAGTCATTTACTGTTCCCTGCAATGTGGTTGTCCACGGTACTGCTGAGACTTGCGTTCGCATGCTGGAAAAATCTCCCTTCCAGATATTTGTTTGTAATTGTTCAGGTGAATCAGGTTGGGAGAACATGGAATACCCGAAGAGCATCAGAATATGATCTCTGGCACGAATTGGCGGGAGATAGTGTATATGTAGCACACTGTCCTCATCTCGAGTAAACACCAAGTCGAGGCAATTTAACCGTTGCCCTTCTCTAACACGTGTTCCGGAAGTTAGATTCTGGAAAAGTAGTTTTTCTGCGGCCAATTCAAACAAATGTTGTCCGAATGTGTTCGATTGACCCGAATCCGTCCAAGCTTGTCAGTCGATATTGGGATCGTTTAAGTCCCCGACAACAAGGACGTCTCTGTTCGAGCAGGTCTTGTCCAGTTCCTTTAGGGGAAGGCTGTTGTTTTCGGAAATCTGGTTTGGGGGACGATATACAACTGCAAACGCCCGCGGCCTGGCGTATTTAGTGGAGATAGTTAAAGATAAAAATTCCACTCCCGCTGTTGTTGTTGGATTTTGCTCTGGGACCACGGTCAGGTTGTAGCTAACATAGACAGCGACCCCTCCTTCACGGCTTTTCCTGTCTTGTCTAAACAGTTGGTAGCATCTGAGGGATATCTCATGGTCTCTATTAGCTTCAGAAAGCCATGTTTCTGTCAAGGCGATGATATCTGGCGGGTGCTCGTCGATCAGAGTCCTGAGTTCATCCACCTTGTTAAACAGGTTCTACACATTCGAATACAGCACCTTTAATGTCCGTCGTCTCGGGGGGAACCAGCCCTGATTACAAAGAGTGTTAGCCACAGGAAAGATCGTTTGATCTGTATTATATTGCCTTACTTTATTTTCAACCCCTTCTCCCCCTCTTTTGTCCTTCTTTTCAGTTCTGTCCAGAGCTTCCTTATCTTGTGTCTTTCTGTCGGCTCGTAATCCGGCTGAAAAGACACCTCCTTATATGAATGACAAGGAGCCATCCTCCCTCCTAGGCGATCTGAATCCTGGGCTTCATTTGCAAGAATGATTTTAAAAGGCCTTGGTAATCCACGCGACGCATCTGTGTTTCCTAGACGGAAAGTGTTGTGCACGGTAACACATTCTCCGTCCTGAAGAACGGCATTTGGAGATGCTTGAAAGAGGTTGAGATCCTGTTCGAATTTTTCTTTTGCAGTCAAAGAATTGGACTCAGGAGCGCCCTTAATGACGATGTTTAGTTTTCGGTACAGATGCCTGTTTTGTAGAGAGCCCCTGCGTTTATTTTTACACGCACGTTCAGCATTTCGCCAATTTCCGTTGTCATCATCGTTTAACTCAGAGACAGCTGTCATGGCATACCTACCACTGCGCTTCTGCGTTTCTGGAGATCCCCTCTGTTGTAAGTTTCTTGTAAAAGGCTGCTGAACTACAATATATTCGACGGGTAATGAGAGACAATGCTTACCCGCGCAACTTTGTCAACCAGTGCATACGAAAAGGACACCAGAGACCAAATTCAACCGGAGCCAAATTTTGGCAGGCTCTTCCGTACGTGAAGAACGTCTCGGAAGCCGTCAGTCGTCTTCTCACTCCACTTGGAATTGGGGTTGCACACAGGCCGGAAGCAACCATTAGGCGCCAAGTCATGAGGCCAAAAGGCCCGCTGCCACGGCAGGACACGTCGGGAGTCATTTACAGGATCTGGTGTAGTTGCGGACAAAGCAATTGTGTCGGAGAAACTGGGAGATTACTCCGTGCGCGAATTGCCGAGCACGCAGCAGCAGTGAGGCGGGGAGACGCTAACTCTCAAGTGGCGGCACACTCGACTGGATCCGGCCATTTTTTTCAAATTTCAAGAGGCCCAAATCCTCGCAAGTGGTGACAACCGCGTGAGCCGCGAGCTGCTCGAGTCATGGTTCTCAGGCCCGCAATCCATCAACAAGCACAATGACCTTCCGGTAGCCTATAGCGTACTGCGATTTTCCCTGGGCAGGAGAATCAGTCACGTGGGGAGGACACGGGCGAGCAATCATCACGGTGACAGTGAGCCAGTTTGCTGAGCAATTGTCACACCAGCATCCAGCACGGATGACGAAATCGCGGCCATTAACGACTCGGACTCGGACCGACAAGCCACCACCGCATCAATTACGACCCCAGCGGTGATTACGAGAACTGTTAATTGCAGTGCGCATACGGTCCCACGGCAGCCACGTGCTATAAATACTGCACTCCTGGTGCCACCATCACCTTTATCTGCGAATTTCTCTGATGAAGTATTCGAGTGAGGATCCGAAACGTCAGGAAAATAAATTTATTGTTCCGTTGATCACGTCTTCATATTCTGAACATCGCTTTCGTCGAAATCCATCCTCTTCTTCATTTGTAGTTTTACACTAAGAGTTTTTTAAACGTATTTCTAAGTGCTATAATTGAGAATTTTTCGATAGCATCGAAAGTACACTACGAAATTACTTTCGTTATTTTGAATTGTAGATGAGGGACATAATTCTATTTTTACATATGCTTCTTGAAGTATTCGAGACTCGGTTAATCACTACAAATTCAACTTGCTTCAGTTCAATAATGACGGCGCGTACACTATGTTTCGATGCAAAATAATTTAAAATCATAGAATATTATCAGTGCCTGTTTTTACTGTTGATAGCTGAAGCAGTTCTATTGTATTAGAGGTCTTATTTCACAGAAAAGAGTTATCGCAGTCAAACCCCAATTTTAAAGAATAGAGGATGAGTTCGTTGGCTTTCAGCAAACCAAGTCATGGAAACATTGTGCCCAAATTTGCTCTATGTTTGTCGTCCTGCGCCGCCTGAGACCGTCCGCAGATTTCTTACCAGAAGCGGTGCATTAGCTGAAATAATGTAATGTTGTCATCTCTCCGATGCTACAAAATCTTCCAATTTTCCTCAAAAACCAAAATATGAATTCTCTCAGAACGCTGGATAAATAATCAGTTTGGAGTACGACTTAGTTAAAATCGAAAGGTAACGACCCTCCCCTTCCCCAAAGAAAAAGACTCAAACGCGCAATCAAAGTCTACAACACGCATTTGCATACAACATTGTTTAAATATATCGCAACGATCCTTTCGGCTCCAATTAGTTATCGTTTAATTGTCCTATCGTGACCCCCTCACATTCATGTTGTCTTTCGATAAATCGAATAAAAACTTTCTTTGAGCGCTCTGAAAACTTTAAGTAACAGTTTATTTTCGCTGTGGTTGTCATGACATGGCTTGTTACTAACTGATGAGTAGCTTCATTTTCCTCGAGGTCGAACAACAAAGGCTTTTGCTTTCATTTGTGTCTTTGCCTCCCTTTCTTGTGCATCATCTAATTTTAGGTTGTGTCAGCTTGTTCACCCAATTTCCTTTCCAGTCCGCCTGTCTCGCCCTAGTCACTGGTTATCAGAGATGGAAAAATGAGAACAATTCACCACAAACACAGACACTAAATCTTCTTTTTAGACAGCCACGGCATGCCACGACAACCATGTGTTGAAGTATGGACTGATGCCGTAGTCCAGGCTGGCGCAGTCGTACTCCAGACTAGGGGTCAGGCTTCAGCGACTCAATGTTCATGCGGCTTTATGGATCGTAAATGCATAAAATTCAAGAACTCCAAGCTCAGCTTGGCTCGTCTATGCAGGGCATTCGACATCGATTGCCACCTTGATTGCCACCTTAATAGTCAATATACAAACGTCAAAAGACGATGACTTGGGCTTTACGCTGACTTGCGAATGCGGCTGAGGCGAAAAGGAAAAAGCGGTCTAGGCTAAGGGGGAATAAGCTAAATCCGAATTGCGTTCGTGCTGAAATTACATTTGAGCCTACCTGGTTGTTTGCAACGATCAAGTCTAAAGAATATGGGATTTGTTATATCCTAGATGAAAAGTTAGCTATCGAAGGCGGTTTAGTCTCGACATTTGTAGTACGCTTTGAAGTTTCGCTTTAAATTGTGTATAATTGGCCGTCTTTCTTGAATTACTCAAGCAATGCATTGTGCTGCACATTACCTGGTGTACACATAAGGCAAACACATTTAGCATTCAGTTGCAATACAATCTTTAAACCTTTTGAAAAATGTTGGGTAGAGATTGCTCCTATGTTGCCTGACAGAACAGGGAAACAGGAAGCACCCTGAGAAAGTAGGGTTGAGTCTAAGACTAGCGTTAGGGGTAGGGTTAGGTGATGGCCAAGGTTTAGGATAATGATTCGGGGAATATTCAGATTTACATTTACAAGTAAAATTTATGTTAGATTTCGAATAATAGGGTACACAGCCTTCTTAGAATTTGGCGCAAGGCTATCTATATTACGTGAACGCGTAGTTTTTTAACCACATGTGTCTTTACAGTAAAATGCTTCTTGGAGCCTTTACCAAAGTAGCGAATGTTAGGGCGTTATTTTTCATGTAAAAGGTCGTTTGGATTACATTTGAAGACTCAGTTAAACAGGAACCCTTATCGTCAAATAAAATTGGCGTTACTTCTTTAAGAAATGCTTTGATACTGCGTTTCGTTGTCAGAGGTCCGCATAATTTAATTTTTTTACAAAGTGCGACTAGGAAAAAATTGAAAAAGTTTGCTGTTCCTTTTAGGGTTGTAAACAAATCTAGGATTTTTCTTACTGTAAACATAAGAACATGCCATCTTATTTGTATTGCGGACATTCGCAGTGTTATTACTTGCCCTTAGATTTCGTTCTTCGATTATGAATTCACGGCAGAGTGGCCTAATAAATACTAATATTTTGCTGAAATTGTTAATTGCTTGTTCGTTTTATTACCAAATTCGGCACTCAAAGCGGCAGTACTTCACGAAAAAATGTTTATTTTTTTCAAAAGTAAAATAAACCATTTGGTGATAGTCATTTTTGTGACATCACGCAAACATTTTCAAACGGCTTAAAAAATGTCGGCCTATTTAAGCGAAGGAATGACTGTTTCGTTATTACTGCACTCCACAGCACCAAATCGCAAAGATATACCAACACATCTTCTAAAATTTGACAAAACATCTCCTGTTCCTTAAATAACCTATGTGATCGTAAATTGATACGGGCGGTTAACATAGGACATAAAATCAATTTTCAAATACAGTGACCTCTGTCTACTAAACCTCTCTAGGGTAAGTTAATCCTCTTTCAAAGGAAAACCCGCTTAGATTAAAAGCCATAGTCTAGAACATAAACTAACATAGGAAATTGTCCGAGTATCTTGCCACAACTATTTTCCCCCAAGTGCATGAACATTTCGCTTAAAAATATTACGTGAACCAAATGTTTGCACGAAATAAAGGCATTTCCTAAACGATACTGACTGGACAATCAAAATGCGCAACGTTTAAAAAAGTCCAAAGTTTTTCACATCAGTTTGTGTTACCAGGTACGTTGGGATATTAAACGTACTGTGTGCCAAATTGAAGACTTATTTTACGGAGTGCGGTTTTGGCAGTCAGCTGGGAATGGGTTCATTCAAATCTGCCAAAGTGAAATTACTAAATTATTATGGAGCAAGTCTTCACGGTTTTTAATATTTCAATCCTATTTTAATGATATGTGCGACTCGAATAGGCATTCCTAAATTTTGGTTTGCATTGCTTGAGTTAACACATCTAATGTAGGAATGAAAGTGACTAAAACATAATGTTACCAACAAGTTCTCGATGAATTCCCAAACTCAAATCGATTGTTTTTGATTTTTTTTTCGCTAAGAATTATATTGAATACAGATCTTCATTTTGGAAGAGCATTTTCTTCTGCGATGAGGTTCTATTTTTAGACAAGCCTACGAAGTCGCTCCAAACTGTCATATGTGGAAAGAACTTCCCAAGAGAACATACTACACCGACGGCAACATTCAAGAACTGTCGGCGGATGATGGTTTGGATGGCGATTAAATTCGGTGAGCGGCCTGTCTGGCGGTCAACATCCGACACCATCAACAGCAAGGTGTTCATTGCAATTGTCAAGGATGCTTTCGGCTACAACGGCATAAGTCGGCGCCGAATGGATACTGTAATTTTGCAGGACAATGCACCTGTCCACCGCTCTAAAGAGGTACGAATTTGATGCCGCTTGCAAACATAATCTAACATTTTAGACAACAACCACGCTCTCCGCAATTGGCCTCCAATCCATTTTCATCCCGGCCAACAGTCCCGACCTTAATCCAATCGAAAATCTTTTTGGAATAGTCAAAAGAAATTGGCACAAAGCTAAGAGGACTCTTTCAATGCAGGAAAAATTGGATTTCATACTCAATAATTACATTTTACAATCCACCATAGATAACCTTGTCATGTCTATGTCGGACAGACTTTCTGCTGTTATTAATTCGAATGGACAATCTACAAAGTACTAATTTTTTGTATCTGTTTCTGTCCTTAATTATTTTTGACTTTTTATGCGCCCTCCTCCTTTATACGTCCTCATAAGTAGCCTTTATTAACTTGGTTGTAATATAGGCGTTTCTCGAAAATGTGACTTTTGTCGAAAATTATTTATTTTTATCTCAGTAAATAATATTTTCTTAACCAAACTTTGCTTTATTTCTTTGGCACATCGTTTATTTTCCGCTATCAGACTTTGGGAGCCGTAGTGTTTACCGATTTTGCGTTAAAGACGTTAACCTGTGTTAATTCGTGACATTTCATGAGTTAGCACAGGTACTGTAATTCTTCTCGCAGATTTCTGAAGGACGCTGGTTGTTGTAGTAACTTCATGTAAGACACGTGTTTACTCTCCCAGCAGAAGTTCGCCCTGATTTATTAATATTTGTGAGTTTGTAGATGTTTTCCCGCTGACTGGCATTTTGATGCTTCACGCTCCTTTATTCCCCAAACCCGTGCTACAGCATAATTATGTACTTGCCCGCCTGTTTTGATTCATTATTTTTATAATCATATAAAGTCATGTTCACCCAACTGGAAAATTCGGCACCTCGGTGCAATCGTGCCAACGACAGCACCAATCGATTTAGGTTCACATGCGGTCTGTCTTCGTCGGCAGGGTCCTGAATTACACTCCGTATCTTCATGTCATCGGCAAACATTGCTACTTCGCAGTCTAAACCCCTTGCTGCATCGTCCACGTATATTAAAGAACAAAATGGGTCCCAATACTGACCCTGGGGGACACCACTCTCAACAGTAGCAGGATCTGATTTTTCCTAGACCGATGCACACAACCTGTTGTCGACCAAAGGGCTAGATTTCGATCCATTTAAGAAAGTTGCCGCTGAACCCATACTTTTTAGTTGATGTAAGAGGTTTTTGTGTGGCACAGTGTCGAACACCTACTGGAAGTAGACAAAGCCTATGTGGACCGCGTGCCTGTCGTCGAGAGCTCGGATCTAGCTCTAGAGAGATTGCAGCAAGTTTGTCGTGCAGGATCTTCCTCTCCGGAGCCCATATTGATATTTCGATAGCTGGCCGTGAACTTCCAGGAAATGAATCAGTTCACTCTATATGATCCTTCCCATAACTTTTCAGAGAATACATGTCAAGCTTATGGGCCTGTAATTTGTTGTCGATGCCTTGTTACCTCCTTTGTATAACGCAATAATATGCGCCAGCTTCCAATCGATAGAAGGTGTTCCAGTGTCAAATGACGTTTGAAAGAGCATCCACAAAGGCACAGAAAGCTCACTGGCAAATTCCCTGAGAGGCTTGGGTGGAATCTCGTCTGGTCCTGGCGACTTCGACTAGTTCAATGCTTATATTTCTCTTCGGGCAATGCTTTCTGTGAAGAGTATATCACTTATGCTTGGTGTCGCCTCGCATGTGCAGACTAATTGGAAAAACTGTGAAAAATACGCAGCTTTATCCCTACTATCAGCGATCTCAACGCCATCGGTAGACCTTAATAAGGGGCTTTGATGCATGTTCCTTGTACTTCGACCAGGGTAGCTGTAGAGTAATTTTGGGTTCTGCGTTGCTTTTTATAGCAACTTCTTCTCGAATGCCGGCCACGTTTTTATAATCATCTTTTTTCAGTTTGTTCTTATGTGTATTGTAGGTGTTTAAATATTCAACTTGTCTATTGACGCAGTATTTACTCCACAATTTGTGCTTATTGTTGATTTCTTTCTTAAGGATGTTATTTAGCCACCCAGGTTGGTTGTCCAGTCTTACACTAGTCAGTGGGCAGTGGTTGTTGATGAGCTGGAGAAGGACATTCCTGAACAGCTCCCAGTCATCGTTGGCATTACCCGTAAACAATGAGCCCAGCCGACACCGGGTAAGTATGCCCCGCCAACCATTGCGTCTTTTTTGGTCTGGAGTATGCGAAATGGAGATTAATGAATAATCCCACATAAGCACTTCACGATCACTTCGGCCAAGGGGCGGAATGGCAGTGATCTCGTCTATGCTGTCTGGCGTTTTCACAAAAACCAGATCCAGGCAGTTCGCCCTTTGTCAATTTAAGTCAGTTTATTCAGGGAATGAGGCTTTCGCCCTTGAGCTCCCTATGTATATCGATAAACAGAAATGGAATCATCAATTACATCAGCAAATGGGAAAATTCAAAGGTTACCGGTAAGTTTGAGCCAGGCGTAAACTGCCGCCGCTAAAACAATCGTGTTTGTATGTACATTAGTTTCTCAACAAATTAGCATCTAGTTTACACTTAAAGAATTCGACAGTTTCGGAAAGAACCACTGGATCAGGGAGTCCGTTCCATGCCTCAGTGACCCTGACGTCCGCATGAGCCAGCCTCCTCTGCAGTTGAAGGGATGACCACGCAAACGGTCATTCCCGGCCAATTCGAGGAATTTATCACTGTCTAGGGCACACTCGCAGTCTCTGACAATCCTGTAGGTTTGAATGAGATCGCCGCGCAGTTGCCTGTAATTGAGAGGAAACAGATCTAGTTCGGTCAGCCTTGTTTCGTAGGGCAGATGATTAAGATTCTTGGCCATATTCGTAGCCATTATCTGTACTCTTTCCAGTCGTTGATAATCTTTCTTCAATCACGGTCGCCAGGTCTGGACTGCATGCTCAAATTGAGACCGGACGACCGCCCCATACGTTTTTCCGAACAGCTCTTTATCGATCTGCCCAAATCCTCGTCTCAGCGCAAATGACATTGTTATCGCTTTTGGCTGCCCTTTCACACTGTGATGATGGCTTCAGCGAGGAGGTCATTAGGACGCCGAGGTCGTTCTATTACACAACACTTGAAAGGGGCTGATCACTCAGGACGTATTGAAACGAATCGTCATCTTTAGTGATCTTTATGGTGCGGAGTCTCAGGACCACACATTTGTCCACATAAAAATTAAGGAGCCAACATGCTGACCAACGTTTCTGGCGGTTGAGAGTGTCTTGAAGCGCGTACCTGTCTGCGTCAGATCTGATGGCTCTCCACAGCTTAACCTCCTCAGTAAGCATGATGGCGCCGCATCACATGTCGTCGACGCAGTCGTTAATGTAAATCAGGAATATCAACGGCCCTAAGACGGAGCCCTGTGGTACACCACTTACAACGGGGGCAGGCGTTGACCTTATGGGGCTCAACGCACACGGTTTGTGATCCCCCTGTAAGTAAATCTGTTATCCATGGCAGCAGCCTTCCTCTTATCCCAATTTCAGAAATTTTGTAGATTAGGCGTTCGTGTTGGACGCTGTCGAACGCCTTCTTGAAGTCCGTGTAGATGACATTAACCCTTCCATCCTCGTCCAGTGCGCGAGTCCACTGCTCCTTCGAGAGCAATAAACTGCAAAGGCAAGAGCGGTTCAGTCTGAAGCCATGCTGCATGTCTGAGAGTAAGCGGTTCTGTTCCATGAACTTCATTGTGACTTTCTTAACTATGGCATCCATAATTTTACAGCAGATGCAAGTGACACTAAGAGGCCGGTAACTGTTAGCATAAGTGCGAGCCCACCCTAATATATCGGAAAGATATTTGTTGTCTTCCATTCCGATGGCAGCTTCCCTAGTTCGAATGACGAGCGGAAGATGTGTGCCAGTGGTTTTGAGAAATCATTCGCCAAATCTTTTAAGTATTTGGACGGCATATTATCCGAACCCGAGGACTTTGCATCTTTGAGATTTTGCAGCTCCCTTTTCACGACAGCTGTCGGGAATAGTGATGATCCAAGCACGGGACCAGCGGTCCTAACGGCATTGCTGTCACTGCGACTGCGAAACTCAGTTTCTCTGGTAAAAACCGAGGCAAAATACTGTTCTAAGTGTTCACCTTTCTCGCTGTTCTCAATGATTTCTACACCATTATTATCCTTCAGCACCGCGACCGGGTCCATGCTTTTTCATTCTACTGTTAACATAGTGAAATAAAATCTTGGGCTTCTGATCAGCCTGTCGGATAATTTTTCATTCATACTCCTTCCGTGTCTGACGGATAAATTATTTGACTGCATTTCGTTGACGACGAAATTCTTCGAAATGCGCAGGTGAGGCAGTTTCCCTGATTATTTCCATATTTTGCTTTGCTTGCGCAGCTGCTTATTTAGGCCCCTAGTTAACCAAGCAGGTCGAGTAGCTGTTGTTTGTACTTTAGGTGGACAACAGCGCCGAAACAGATGTAGTAAAATCGTCTTAAAAGATCTCCGGTCCTCCTCCGGATCTCCCCTGAGTAGTTGGTCCCAATTCACGGACAGCAATTCGTTCTTCATCGTGTTTAAATCGGCCTTCCATATGTTAGGTTGGACTCCTGTTCTCTTCTGGATTTGAGAGAAGAGCGAGTAATCCCATAGTAGCGTAGTATGGTCACTTGTCCCGAGAGGTGCATATGGAATACACTTGGTCGATATTAGTGAAGTTTTTAGTTTAAAATAAGGTCTTGACAGTTCTCTTCTTATGGTTCTCTCGAAATATCGTTGGTGCCTTTATATGTTGCGCTAGTGGGAGATCGAGTGTGATGTTCAGCAGCTTATTGCTGAAAGAAACTGGCCCACCGTTAACTGCCATATTTTCTCACTCTATTGCAAGTGCGTGGAAATCCCCAGCAATAAGTATCTCTTGGTGGCTAGCTACGTTTTTGACTAAAACAAGGAGCGACTCATCGGCTGCACTCAGATGGTCTGCAAATAGCCAGGAATTATAGATTCTGCGCATTAATCTTCTTTATTATCATCCAGACGGATTCATATTCAAGGGAGAGGCGGTGGGCTTGATTAACGGGCAAAATTCATGCCCTTACATATACGACAACCCCACCAGAATGTCTATTTTGACAGTCTCTTCGAAAGAGCTGGTAACCCGTTATCGAAATTACAGCATCCACAATTTCGGCATTAGGCCAAGTTTCCGTTGTTGCGATGATGTCAGGGATTCGTTCTGAAAGTATCATTTTAAGTTCGTCGATATTCGAAAGGAGACTTTGAGCATTAGTTTACAAAAATCTCAATTTGGCACGAGCGACTCCGGCATACAGGCGTTAATCCATTTCATGGAATTGAATGCAAAAGCCGGTGGGAGCTGATCGGGGTGAACTGCTTTCCATCACTCCTAAGCACTTAATGTTATGGGCTTTCTCCAGAGAAATGACCTCTGGACGCGTATAATTGTTCCGTCCAGTATACTGAGGTTTGTCTCGCTCAGACATGACCGCCTGATAACTTCCAATTTGAGCCCCTTCAATTTTTCTCGCTCCGCGGCTGAAAAATCCCCTTGAAAAAAAAACTGACGAATGGGCATTTTGGGGCGCACACATTCTGGTCAACAGTAGCTGCGCTTGTTCGTCATTTTTGACGACAATTTTTAACGGTCCCGGTCGGTCTGGATCATGTGTTGAGTCTTTTATTCGGCCCATCCTGAAAGCCTTTAATACAGTGAGGCCCTCGTCTCTTCTTAAGATCGATTTGAGATATTCCTGGAATATTTCTATGTCATGCTGTATTCTGTCCTTTGGTGTGTCAGAAACAGATTCAGGCAATGCATTTACTGCGATCAACTAGACGGCCTTGTGGCTTAATCATACCTGCAGAGACTTCATCACGGATATCCCGACTACCGCCATTCACCGAAATAGGAAGGTTTAATTCGGAAGGACTAACGAATGACTGCCTCCTCACTACGGTCTTTTGATCATTAGTCCTTTTCTGCGGCACGATTGTCGTTCGCGGTGTAGTCAACTGTTGTTACCTTCACGTGTTGTCGTTGGAAACATTACATCTTGTGCGAGGGACGCCTTTAATATTTTGTTAAGCCGACGGTAATCGAATGCCGATTTTGGACCTGACGCTTGGAGGGTGTTCCAGTTTGTTTCTGGTGCGTTGAAGTCGCCCATGATCATGCTGTTAGGCCGACTGGAAAATATCACCAACTCTTCCAGTAGTTGGGCGTCGACGATTTGGTCTGTCCATGGCGGTCGGCAGACAGTGAGGTCATAGAGACACAGGGAACCAGTAGCATTGATGGTCAACTAAATAGATTCCGTGCCACACGCAAACTTGGTGGTGTTTTCCGACACTGCCATGCACTCATTCACATACACCGCTTTACCACCACCTTGACGATGTTCCCTGTCCCTCCGACATATTTGGCATCCAGGCAAGGTTATATCGCTATCGCTAAAATTCCCGGACAATCAGGTCTTGGTTACTGCTAAAACATCTGGAGAATGCTCTCTAAGGCAAAGTTTTAGCTCGTCTAGTTTCAACATGAGGCATTGAGCATTTGTGTGCGAGCACCTCAGTTTTGCACCAGCCGAATTTCCAGTTGTATTTGTCACTGCTTTGAGCATTACTCCGTTATCTCGGGCGCCATTTACTTTGGGCACTTCCGTTGCCTGATGGGTCCAATTATGTCCGTTGCATCGGTGAGAACATTGCACATTAAGGACTTACTTATGTTGTCGCCTTAAGCAGGTTATTCCACGAAGGTGTCTGTGCTAGCTGAGTAGCTGCCGTCGTTCTTAGTATTACTGGCTGGTTCAACTGGAACGGCATCTATTTCCGAATTACCTTCTCCTTGAAGATAGCCAGACTGTGTGTGCCTCCCTCCAAGTCGAGTGCGCGGCTTTTCGGCCGCTCTGTTGTTGAGTAGTCCAGTTGAAAAAAACCTGTTTGTGTGTGTTTCTGAGTTGGTTTTTGTGGAGATGGATCAACTTGATTTGTTCTTTGTTCTTTAGCATAATTTTGAGAAGACGAGGTGGTAATGCGGCTGTCTACCGTCACTTCTTTTTATTATCCGAAATGCTTTCAGGACCATTATTTCAATTTTGGCCTGGTTAAGTAGATCTTGAAAAGGAGCAAGTTCCTCCAAACACGGTCTTCACGTCTGACTGCATTGGATTCCTACAAGCCCTGAATAACCAGACTCTGCTGGCAATCATGGTGCTCCTTACTATGTCTTTCCCATGAATTCGCTGCAAGTGGGCAAAACGATTTACGGAGTCGCCGCTTGGACGCACGCATTTGCTGTCTACCGACTGTTCCCAGCAACAAATCAGGGCTGGTTGTGACGTCTGACTCCTGTTGTGGCGATTTCCTCTCCCCCTACCCACGGTTTCATGTCTTCGCATTCAGATACGTGCTTTGTAGTGGGCTCGTGGTGGTTGCGAGAACAAGAGGGCAACAGTAGACTGGATGACCCATTTACATCGTCTCTAGGCAAAAGAGAAATCCCGTCACTTACAGCAAGAGGCTAAGGCGCGATGGCCTCCGCGCCAGGTAATTTTTTGTGACATCGCTTAAGACATCTGGCGTGGGAATCGAGTCTGCCCTTATCGGCGGCTTCGTTTTCGTTGTCCTATTATTACCGGCGTCTGCGGTTTTGGCTACTAAGTTGTCACCCGTGTTTGGAGATGCCCCATAGGATATATGTTTTCACGTTTTTTGCGTTTTGTTCTTCGTTTTTGGGACTCTAGCACTGTAGACGATCTGGTCATTAATGGTCTGTCTCATGAGCGCCCTTAAATCAGCAAGCTTATTTTCGAGTTGTTCTACTGTGATTTGGATATATGCGCACCCACCACATGGCTCGTCTTCGTATCTCACACTTTATGCGGTAATTACGCTTTTGACAATATTTGATGGCAGTTGGCTGGAAGCGCCGGTAGAGCGAGTATATGTTTTGGATGCGATGGACGTCTCACCGGACTTATCTTTCAACGAGGTGCCGTCGCTGGCAGTATATTTGCACTTAGATTGCTGACTCCATAACCCTGGACATAATATAATAGGTATAATGTCCCTTTCGATGTTATAACGAATACGTCGGATTGCATATGACGCACTGAAGTGAGTATTCAAAACTCAATAAGCGTAAACAATACTTAACATCTGATAAATGTTGTGCAATTTAATCCGAAACGCCTTAGCCCTTTGCAGATCTCTGGGAACTTGAATAACTGCAGACCTTGAAGGATTTTGAGCGACTGCTTTTTTAGGTTGTAAATAACCGCGAGTTGGCTGCAACGTCAGTTGAAACATGTTGATAAACAAATTACACTTATTTATGTTTCCTGGCGAATTTAGACGCGTGAAAAAATATTCCAAAAATGCACAAAGCAATTCTACACGTACGGTTTCAGTATCAACGTCAGAGATGGTAACTGTGAAGTGGTAACTAGGTCGAAGTAGTCCCACTTGGAGCGTTGTCAGTTAATTCCAGCTGCAGAATACTGGAAGGTTTCCTTCAGCAATTTATATCTTCGCTAGTTAAAATTGATGTATGTACACAAAAGCCTGGACATTCCCCTCATGGCTTAAATTAGTTAATTTCACCACAAAGTATCCCCCGGCATTCAATAATGTGGTCAGATTGGAATGTTGTGTGAATATTCGTTGACGACCTGTGTATGAAAACAGCATTTTTAGGGCGTTCACCGAATAACTCATCATTTACTTGCAATTACAGGCAGCGTTCTTCACACCAGGTGAACACTTGGAATCTATCAAATTGCAAAATCTGGATGCGTATATTTACGCGAACGCAAATAGTCTACGGATGCAGGCAACATATATTTATTTTGTGGCAAAGGCAAAAGTGAACATTCTTCGTGATATAGCCGAAACGGTAAGACACATTATTGTCGGCAGGCCTATGTGGAATGGGGAGCAACAAATATTAGCTTCTGAATATTTGATAAATACATTTGCGAAAGAATATAATATAGCATACATACAGCTTCGATGATGTCCAGCATCTAATAATGCTTGGGGCACTTCAGATATGGTTTAACTGTCCCATAAAAGTGCACACTCTTCTTCTATTGCAAGGTAACAAGGGGAGCGTCGAAACTTTATCATAAAAGATCATCGTAATATAAGATTTTAAGCACATGCAATATGATCCAATAGCCCTTCTCTTATTTCTGACATCTAACAGAAGGATACACTTCTAATATTTACAAAACTGTTTGCACCGGGACGCAAGTAGCAAAATATAATGGTACGTGCTCGTAATCTATGGCCTAAAAATGCGAACAATAGTCTCCGTAATGCAGCACAAATAAAATATCCTTAGTAAATTATTTATGTTTTTAAATAACATGGGGTTGGTTAAGCCTATTTCTCATTACGGTGTGTAGAGAATTTAGATATTCATCTCGCTAGTAAAGGAAATTGTGACCATAAGGACACAACAATAAGGCCACATAAATATCTCAAGAACTCGATTAACCTGAAACTATTTTAAAATCGGAGACTAGTTGTTAAGAGTTATCCCGTTTTTTGCAATGTTTTCCGTATCCAGCTATCAAAAAACACAAGCTTTATATTGTTCTGTTGATAAAGACCACAAAATTTTTTTTTCCGTACACAAACAGTTACGGAAGGCCCTTTTGTAAGAGCGAAACTGCAGGAGCGTTTGCTCGTTTTCCCTACAAAAGGCGTATGTCTTCCAAATTAGCAAATACTTCAATCTTCTGCAGCCGTGCACATAGTAATTAATATCTGTAATCATCTTTAACGAATACTGTGCGTTACTGTCACAGTACTCACGCATTTCAGTTAATTACGCATTTGCTATTCCACTCAATGCTTGCAAACGTTGCTCGCAATAATTTGACTTTACGGGACTGTTATCACACTGACCGAAAGCGGGATTTCCGTCGAGACACCGAAGGAAAATACGTATTTAAGGGGACTTAAGTAAACGACTATACATCCTGACGAATTGAAGAACATGTCAAATGCCAGAAACCTTAGATTGCCTAATTTCTGACACAAAACTTTGTGCAATATTACATTAAAAATTATGGACCTCGCCCGTGTATTTTGTGCACGGACTTTGATAGTTTCTTTTTGGCGACAACAATTCGTGCAGAACTCCTTAATTAGGACACTTACTTGGGTCAAACATTCGAAATACATAGGAATTAGAGTAATACGAACGTACTTTCAAAGAAAGGGGAATAATTTGTTGGCTTTCAGCTGTCAGCTTTTGAGTATTGTGATTGAAGTATTGTCGCCAGTATCACGCTATTCTTTCATTATCCAAAACCGTCTGAGACTGTCTGCATATTTCTGATTAAGCGCGGTACTTTAGCTGAAGTTATTTGAATGCGCTGCATGTCCCGTGCTGCAAAATGCTGAATATTCACTGAAAAATCTAAAGGACTGATTTCTCTCGCAGATCACATGAAGTGCACGTAAAAAAACCGAGATTTAAGCGTTTGTTCTTGAAATTGTGGAGCTCCAGGCTACATGAGGTGCACGATATTATACAAAATTGACGAACCAATCTGCTGTTTGAACCTACTTGATGGAAACGCTCACATTTTCTACATAATTTTTCGAGGACTCCCTCTGGGTAGTTGAATCTGTAGGCACGTCTGATCCCTTTGACTTAGGTCGGTATATGTCGGTATATTTTAAGGCTAATAGGCAATGCCCTTGAAAACCCTATTAAAAACTGTACATGTAATATCTAAATTTAACTAAACACGGTACTAAAATGTTGTCCGTAATATATACACTTATCAGAATATTTTCATTGGAAATGCAGGACCGAAACTCGAGAACATTTAGTTGTAGATGATATCGGTAAAATAAAATGACAAGCATCCGCATTAGTGGTAGGTGTATGCAAGACGTCTGTTTGGCACCACAGATCTGTTCTGTCCAGACAAGCGCTATTTTCCAAGCAAATATGCATCTTTGCTTGAATGTCTCCATGGAATCCGCCATTATTACGTCATCGGAAAGCCCGTTCCAGGCACCGACGACTCCCTGTGAAAAAGAGCATCTGTGAACGTCCAGGCTGCATCGGGATGCTCTAAGTTTTAGAGGGCTTCCACGCAGGTTTGTTGCTATGGCCAAGGTGAAGAAATCGTCGAGGTTTAGGGCACAGTCGCAGTTCCTCAATATCCGATACCCCGGTATGAGATTTCCTCGAATCTGCCTCTACTCAAGAGGAAATAGTTTAAGTTAGGTTGCAAGATAAAGTCCTGAGAGCTTTTACAATTTTCGTCGCCCTCTTCTGACCTCTTTCTAGCAAAGTCTACTCTTTTCTAGCCACAATTGCCACGCTTGGATTCCATATTCGAGATGCAAACGAATGAACGCTCCGTATACGTTTCCAAATAACTATTTGTCTGTGTCTAGAAACGTTTGCTTAATTGCAAAGAGAACAGTGGTTGCCCTTTTGACCGCTCTAACGCACTGAGAGGAAGGCTTCAATGTCGACAAAATGTTGATCCCAAGATCTTATTGTTCGGCTACATTTGAAAGGCACCTTTCACCAAGCAGGTATTGGCGATCCTGTCAATCGGCTCTTCCAGTCGTTTTGAGTCGCAGCACGACGCACTTCTCAAGGTTAAACTTCAGCAGCCATTTTTTAGTCCATTCGCATAGGCGATTCAGTCCTTCTTGCAGGACCCGTTCATCCTTTTCCCCCTTGATCATTTGCCATAACTTGATGTTATCGGCAAACATGACCACATTGCAGTCGAGTCCATTCAAACAGTCGTTGGTATAAATTAAAAACAGTACTTGTCCGAGTACAGAGCCCTGGGGAACTCCACTCACAACTGGCACTAGCGTTGACTTCGCACTATTAATACTTACAGACTGTGGTCGACCAGTCCGAAAGTCCTTTACGCAGCTTAGTAGATTTCCCCTTATCCCTGACTCTCGCACTCTGTAAAGAAACCGGTGGTGTGGAACACTATCAAAGGCTTTCTTGAAATCAATGTTAGCCATATCGACCCTTGTTTCTTCGTCTAATGAGAGAAACCACTGTTCCCTTGAATAGAGCATAATACTTAGACAGGAGTGATTTCGCCGGAAACCATGTTGGGAGCTAGCAATGAAATTATTTTCTTCAAGGAACATCATTATGGCTTTTTTGACTATTCCCTCTATGACTTTGCAAGAAATGCACGTTAGACTCACCGACCGATAATTGTTTACACATGTTCTAAATCCACCCTTGTGCATGGGATATGTGTTCGCTACTTTCACATTCGAGGGGAGAATGCTTAGGTTAAAGGACGATCTGCAGATATGCAAAAGAGGTCTGGCGATTTCGCAAGCCAACTCCCTCAGAACTTTTACTGGAAATTGGTCTGGAGACCCGGAGGCATTTCAGCCTCGCCCAATTCTATTTCATCGGTCATAACAGATACGAAAAATCGGCCAAGACGTTCTGCTTTATCGTCATTTCCGATGATATCCCCATTGTTTTCTCCTTTCGAAACTAAGACCGTCCCCTTGTTCTTTAACCTACTGTTGATGTAGCGGATGAGCATTTTCGACTTATGGACGGCCCGTTCCATAACTCGTGTTTCATGCTCCTTCCTCGACCTGCGGATAGCCGATCTTAACTCGTTTCTCTTTCGAGGAAACTAATCATAATGAGATGGTTGTTTTGTGGTTGCATACTTTCTCTATAGTTGGTTCTTCCGGGTTACTTCTTTCTTTCTATCCCGCGTTATCCAGGCACGACGATTGCTCTTTTTGGCTGTCTTTGTCGGACAGTTTCGATGCATGATCTCGGTTACAACTCCTTTGAGAGTGTACCAATCAGCATCTGGATGTCCGGAGAGAACATAATTCCTGTCCACTGCCGATAGTTTCCTTCTCATGGCGGCAAAATTTCCTCGCCAGAAATTGAGGCAAGTCTCAGCCGTATTCACTTGTTGGCTGCATAGGCGGTATTCCCAAAAAAGCATGACGTCAGTCCTCCCTTCTTGAGAAAAAGCCAAATCTAATGGTAACGTCCGCTAGTTGTGATCTTAAAGATACATTGTGTTGCTGGCGCCACGCTTAAAACTCACTAAGTTAATATTGCACATGCAACACCAAAAGCTGTGTGTCAGACTTCACATATTCGTATTTCTGAGTTTACATACAGCCGAGTGCCGCTGGGTATTATTTTGTCCATAAGTAACTGAAGTCATAGCGCTTCATGCACATATATGATAAAAATCAAAGACAGACTAACGTGGGCGTTCACCGGGAGGGGTTTATTTGAGATCCGACGTTTCGGGTAGTTTACTCGTCTACCCATCTTCAGGGACTGGGAGGTCCTGTGCACAGCACTCCTTATTATGGCGCCCTTTGTCCAATGCGTGATCCGCCAATGCCGCCTGTGTTGCTGCATCGAACTTGCATGTCACCGTGACCTGAATCGCCCCCGTCGGCCGCGGTGATGACTGACGGCCCCGATTGTCCCGCGCCGTGACTGTCCCCCGCTAAGAAGGTTCGTAAAGTCAGATAAGGGGGAGGCAAATTGATGTGGCGGTTGACAGAGCGGTCGGTGGACATCCAGGCTTCTTGCACTTGCCTTGCTGTGTGATCGCCGACCCGACGAGTAAACTACCCGAAACGTCGGATCTCAAATAAACCCCTCCCGGTGAACGCCCACTCTTATTTTGATATGCCACCTAGGAATCGGATTTTCACTACTATTGACAGACTAACGTCTATCACTGAGATGAAAATTATTTTAGGAAACCATCCTGACAAGCATTTACTAGGATACTTTTTATTAAGTTCTAAGTCGCACTCGAAAATCCCCAACGATGCTATTTGGTACAATTGGTCGCAAAGTAGCAAAGTGTGTACTGGCACATTTTATGCGCTTGGAAGAGATGGTAAACGTTAGAGGTAAATCATGTGACTTGTTCATAGATACCATGGACATATGTTAAGTTCTAACTTGTGAGTTTAACATGACCATTTCAGTCTCCTTCTTATTTGTCGGCATCACACTAACAATATTTGCCACTAGTCGTCAAATAATAACCTGAGGGGCTCTGGATTAATGCCCAAGGCTCAAAGAGACGACCTTGTTCCTTAATCTGCTCGATGAGTGCCACAACCTCCTAGTTAATGCTCCCGATCACAACCGAAATGGCGACGCGTACGTAGTTTACTAATAATAATAATAATAATAATAATAATTTTTGTCAAGAGCCGTGGAGGTTCTTTCATAGGATGTTCTAGTACTTAACAAAAGGCGTTAAGATGCAGATGTCGAACGTCAGAATATCCATATCCGGGGTTAGGCTTGGCTGACTGGTAACGGGTAATAGGCCAGAAATGGCCATTTTGGCCTTCCTTCAGTCTGTCAGTATCCCATTAAAAGCACATTATATTTGGGCCAAACCAGCGCTAATTTCTTTCCTGGCTTCATCGTGAAAAATGTAAAGTACACAGAGATCCGTCAACGACGTGTAGTATTTGAGCAGTTTTTAAAGAGGTTACTTCTCACAAAACGTTATCTTACTAATTAAGGGTATAATCGTTACTGACTTCCGTTGCCGACGTTCATTTTATTCGACGATGAAGTTTCATGTTTATTTAAATCAGAAGAAGAAGAACATGCAACAACTGAACAACTGAAGAAGATTTTGGCCTGGCGTTTTGGAATCTCACTCGAACGCATATTCAAAAACGACAGCAGATACCGGAAGTGGATGCACGTAGTCTGGAATACATATGGTGCGTAGCTCCTGAGAGGGCATACACGTAGTTTAATTAACAACTATCGTGATCACCGCTGGGGTCATAATAAAGGCGATAATGCATTGTCAGTCTGCGTCCAGAGTCGTTAATTCTCGCGTGTCCATCACGCGCGTTGGGTGTTGGGGTTATGATTATTCAACAATTTAGCCCTTTGTCGACAGGATAGTTGAGCACCCGCGCTCTCCCACCTGACGGATCCCCCCCCCGCCTTAGGGAATGGCTCAGCAGTGCATATGATGCCCGGAGGTCATTGCGCTTGATGATGAATTGCAGGCCTCAGAACTATGAATGGAGCACTTCGTAACACACGCGGTTGTCAGCTCTCGTGATGATCTCGACGATTTCGGACCGTGCCTGAAACGATCTGTTCTGAATGATTTACTCCAAATTTGCGCATTAATCTTTTCGAAAATTAATAAAATGTAAGTTGAAGCTGGAGTGTATGTACCACCAACACATACGCAATGCTAGAGGAAGCCCTTATGAGCCGACCCCTTGCAAATGCGTCAGGCAGCGGCAAAAGATTGGCGAAACGTTCGCGCCTGGGCTTTAAGCAACTAGCCGTGTTGTAAGTACGGTAAATAATTACATAATAGTGCACACCATTGCAAGTATTGGAAAAAGCAAAACTTGTGGACAAGAAACAGCTACTTCCGTCGTTAACGTGTAAGTTCCTGGAGGATACAAACCACCGTATGCCGTGGATAGAGTTAAAGCTAGAAATAGCCATTTCTCGGTCCCTGTATGTGCCCACAAGTTGCATAGAAACCACCAGAGCTCCTGATTTAAGCTCCGTTCTCTGTCGTCCGGCCTATAAGCACGCTGATGCATTTTCTAACTTGCAATGTTCACATTGTGTAATATCAACAAGGATTCATAAGCACGTACTTTTTCATATAAAGCGATTTCTTATTAATGTAACACAGATACATCTTCTGTCATACAAAGTGATGAAAAAAAATGCATTATTAGTTGGGTGCATGTAAAAAACCGCAGCATAAAATGTTAAAGAATTCCACAACCTTCCGATGTAGGTGCATTTCCGCCAGTTAATACGTGCTTCTAAATTACTCGTGCAATCAGGAGAAGCATATTGACATCATGTTGCCTCCAGAGCTACAGCAAATGCTATAAGCAAAGTTTGTTTATTTTTCACAAAAGTTCCACAGCATAAATTTGAAAATTCCAAACGTCTCCTTGGTTGTTGGTACTTTCCAACAGCCGTCAAACCATTGTGACCAACATCGCGTCCTCCCCAGCACAGTGGCGTTGGGCGGCATTCTATCAAATACGTGCACTTGATAATTATTGCACCCAGATATCAACATCGTACAAGATGAATTAGTGGGTTTTGATTGCCGCAGTACCTTGTTTTTTAACCAAATGCCATTAATATCCACTGTGCAATAATATAATTGCTATTACTTTCATACAGTTCACGTGATAATTCTAGATAATAATAGTCAGGGTCGTTAGCTATAGCCTCCGGTTTTTCATCCTTATATGAACTCCTTTACAAGTTCGGCTAACATGACAGCCTTAAGGACGTTACCGCCTTAATAAAACAGAGATTGACTGTCTAAATAACCTGTTTGTTAGTCAAATTGTTACCTCTTCTTCCTCGCCCTTTCCTCCTTCGCCAAAATTTGGAAGAATCTTTTGCGTCTTACTGGCCATCGCAACATACTCGCACATGTGGATGCTGATTTAGACCCCTTAAATTAGAATTTTATCTTTAGTCACAATGACTCCCACCTTCCCTCAGATGACGTTTCCCTATCACCATGTGCCTTCCAACCCAAGTCTGTGGCAACAGTAGAGAAAAACCTCAAAAAGGTTCTTGGATCAACAGCTGCCGGACCAGATTGTGTCTCGCCTTTTCGTCTTAAATCTTGTTGTTCTCAGATAGCCCCCATTTTAACGCACCCTATTAACATGTCTTTCATGGTATCCAAGATTTCCTACGCCTCGCGTACAGTGAGAATCAATCTTATCCATAAAAAGACCGCTAATTTTGACCTTAAATCTTTGCGGCCAATTACCTGCTCTTTCGCACTACAAATGCTTGCTGAGAGAGTTGTCGTAGATATTATAATGCCTTTTTCTCCAGCTTTCCCGACCCTTTGCAGTTTGCTGTTGCTGTTCTGGTCCACTCTGCTCTAAACAAATTAGACAAGGGTTGCCGCGAGTGCGCATGTGCTTTTCGTGACTACTCATACGCCTCCAATACTGTTCAGCGCACTCGTCTTACCAAAACATCTGCGTGTGGCTCTCCACGATGGGTCGTCTCTTGGCTCAGCGATTATTTTACTTCCCGCACTCGATTCGCCATATCTGGCAGGCGGAAATCTATGATCCTTCCCAGTGACTTCGGAGTTGTTCAAGGCTCCATTCTATCCTCCCACCGTTTCTCCCTCCGCACCGCTGATCTACGATCCCCTAACAAAAGACTTTTGGCTAAGTGTGCTGATAATGTGGTTTTTAAACACCATCTCACATGCCAGACACACCTCCAGTCTCTAAAGGATGGTCGAAACAGTGTCATAGTATGGTCGGAGGAAAATGGCCTCCTAATGAACAACCAAAAATTATTTTAGTGTATTTTCCGATTGCGGCCCTCTCCTAGCCCTGACTCCTCTGACATCCTTCCCAACGAGGTATCCTCTTTCAGCTACCTTGGCGTTACGTTGTCCTCAAATCATCCATTTTCCCTCCATAGTGAGTCCCTATTTTCTAACGTTCGTAAACTCTCTTATTACTTTCGTCGTTTACGTTCCTACCACACACCTCAACCCTTCGTGTGGCAATTCGCCGATGCCTGCATTCTTCCTATTATTCTATATTGCTCTCCTGTCATTTTTTCCTGCTTTGCTCTAAAAGATCTTTTAATTTTCAAATGAGTCCTCAGAATGGCCTCTTCTGCCGCAGGTGTTCCTTATCTTTTATAGTCGATATTATTGTACAACGACAGTTGAATACGGTCAAGCAATTTGCTGATCGGATTATAGATGACGTTTCCTATCTCCTGAATTGCGATCATAATTCTGCGAAGTCTTCCTGCACGACGCGCCGCGAATTCCTACTTATGTCTTGTCACACATCGGTTTTTCGAGCTTCTGTATTGCCATTCCTGGCGTGCTATCTTACCTGTGAAGATACAGAAATACAGAAGCTTAGGCTTGAAATATACTCATAATAATCGTTCCTTTTGTGTAAGGCGTTTTGACTCCGGAATAATCTATTGACGCATTTACTGCCCAAAGTGAATGGAGCCAAATTTTTACTGAACATTTTGAATTTATGATTTTAACTTAAAGCGAATTCCTATTTCTCTGGTATATAGGATACACAGAACCATAAGTGGAAATAGTAAGAGCGAGTGTTTACTGAGAGCATCTGGCTCATCAACCAGCCACAATATCTACACATTTAGGATTGCTGATAGAAGCGAACAGGCGAGTCCCAGGTAGCAGTTCAGAAGATGAAGATGCGACCACTGGGACTAGGATTAAAACACGTAAGCTGATTGGCTGGCGTAATCGAATAAATGCAGGTCTGCAATTATCAGTTTAATTAAATACGCAAACAGGATATCCGAAAAACAAAATGACAAAATTTGTTATGCTGACATTATTTATTCCAAGTGCACTTGCTCGCAGAGGTTAGAACCAGCCGTTGCATGCTACAAGCATTTATTGTGAAAATAGTCAACCAAATGGAAGTAGGTTAGCATAGTTTAGAGAACAGCAAGCCAAATTTTACTCTCCTTGATTTACTCACAAGAAACGAAGAACAAGTTCGTTTTACTTCCAGTTTGCGCAACCATTATAACTTGGCAAAAGTGGCACTTAGGGTCAGAAACGCGTTCAGGTCCCAGAAGAAGTTGAAAACTTGCGTAGCTTTTACTTTGTCTTATTATATCATAGATCTTGATTGAAGTGCAATAAATATAGTTTGTAGTCTTAGGCGCCTTCAGGTTCTGTTAATATAGTATTTCTAGTTTTTTTATGGAAAGCGCACATGTCCTTAATTTGACAGTCGAACAAGCATGGAGGTGAGGGTCAAAGGACTTTTGACCTTGAAAGTAACAACTCTCCAACATCTGATTGGTGGGGGAAAAGATGTGAATTTCGACTGGACATTATCGAAATCGACTCAGTTACGAATAGTGTTTTTATAACGGTGCTAAATGAGGGCCAACGTTTTCGGTATAGGGCTCGGTTTTCGGTCATCCAAATTACCATATTACGTACGGTAATTTTGGATATTGTCAATATTAATGTTCAATGCTTAGCAGTACAATGACATGATATCAGCTCAAAGTTTCAAGGAAGTGTAGTGACGTTACAATGAGGACGATCTTATATTACAACAGCTAGTATTAACCCTGTAAGACCGACGTAGCTATGAATCATATTACAAATGTTTAGCATGCCTTACCGGATAGCAATGTGACGGAGTCATAAGGTTGTCCCCTGTGATACCTTGTAGCGATTTGCCGAAAATTAACTAGAGAGCACCTGTAAAGGGTAAATGAACTAGTGCATCAAGCTTGTTTCATGGCAGCCGCACACGACAACCTGCGTGAAATCAAGTGACAGGAATTAGAGAAGTTTGTGCAGCCCATTTATGGTAAGCGTGGAGATATCGAGATTATTTCCCTTCTTCGGAGTGTTGACGAAGGCAAACCACAATCGGACATTCTGAAGATTCACTTTGGTTTCGGAAGATACATGCGGAACCTGCACAATTATTTGTCTACATCTCTCGATAAATCCCCGATCGAAGCGTCGTTGCTGTGTACTCTGATCTGCTGCCATGGCCAGAAACCCAACCAGCTAGAGTTTGAAACAAGGTCTGAAAACCACACGAATCCAACGCACGACCTTGAGACACTTTTGACAGAGAGCGAACAAAGTCTTGAGTCCACGTTAATCAACTGCTCTTATCATTACCTGAACGGGGGCTGGAAATATAGGGGCTCTTCTGCGGGGTCGCACGGCGAAATTAAAGCAACAAGTCGGAAATGAATTTACTGGAACCTCGTGAAACTGCCTTTTTAATTTGTAACTTCATTTGGCTGCTAACCTTCGGGCGAATTGTAAAGTGGTCAATCAGGAAGATGTATCTTAGTATTTAGTCTTCTGCACTAAAAGTAGCATATTCCATGGCTAACATTAAATTAGGCTTACTTAGGTTGATTGATTGCTGTACTCACACCTTGACACTCAAATCCACCGAGCCCACTAGACGTTTTGCCGGTAGATTCCCAAGTAAATGAATCAAAGCTGCAATCAAATACTCCCTCGTAACTCACCACTGCGGTCAGTTTGAAATGCTGCGCAACTTGTCATTGACAACTTTGTACGTGCTATATGTTAAACAAGTTTTTATTGAATGACTCTTCCTTTACTTACAGATACGTTTGGCGTCCATCGCAGGCGGTACATTTCTTGAATTTATTGAATTGCAAGATCTGGACGCGTATATTTTCGTAAAGGCGAATGATCTAAGGATACAGGCAACAGCCATATACACACATGCTGAGACAAACGTGAGCATGCCTTGTGAAATAACCGAATTTGCATGAGACTGTAGTGTGGTCAAACCGATGTTAAATGAAGAACAACAAAAGATGGCTGCCCAATATTTAATTAATATGCTTGCTTTGCCATCTTTTAAATTGAAGGGATGTAATCCACTATATATACGGCTCAGATAATTAACGGCATTTAATAATGCCTGGAGTATTTCCGACACAGCACCGCTTTCTCATAGACAGTCAAACTCTTCTACTTCTTCTAAAAGGTTACAGGGCGAATGTTGTAATTTTACCTTAAAATACCATTGCAATGTATATTTTCATAACTTCCAAGATAAAGCTACACAGCTATTCCATTATTTATGCCTGTTAGGTGGCGGATGCACCTCTACCTTCGATTGAATTCGCTGCAGCATGTTCTAAATGAGCAAAGTGTAATGTAATATGCTTCTCATCAGTGAGTTGATAATGTGATCAGTCTGTTAAATATAGTATGAATGAACTTTAGATGTAGATTACCAGAAGCACAGGATGTTGCATCAAACTGATAGAGGAGACCTTGCACTTGAGAACATATTGGTAAGGGCATATAAATAGCTAAGTGATACAGGAGAGCGAGTCGCTGGCAGTAATCGATAAATAGGCAATATTATTCAAATCAATGTATCAAAAAAGACATGCGGTCAATATTGCCCCCTCGGCACAGAACCGACGATATTATTTCTAATACGCAAACGGCCAAAGAAGACCGCTTTAGAAGGCAAAGCTGCAAACGCGCTTGGGTTGCTGACCCACGATGACGTTATTTCTTCCGAAATAGCAAATACTTCCCTCCGCCGCAGTTGCAAACTTGGCAGTTAATACTTGTTAACGGTATTTATCAGATATCGTGGGCAGAATCGTTGGTTCCCTGTGAAAAGCGAGATTGGCTTCCTAACGCAAAGGAAATTGGGCATTCAAGAGAAAATTAAAACCGCCATATTCATTTAATCCAATTAAATTAAAATGTCCCTCTTCAATTGCAACTTTGAACACCAGACCAAAACACCAAATTCTTTCTAGATTGTTAATGCCCCGCGTTTATCCTGGTTTTCTCTGAAATTGTATGTAAAATTAGGAGTCTAATTCGTCCATACGACCGAACACTATTTTCTTTTTCTGAGAAGGACGAATTCCGTGCGTGGATGGAGGAGGAAATTGGCATTTCGATACGAAAAGCTAACCACCCCCACCATACGAATAAATACATATCTCTAGCTTATAGTTAACAGTCCATACACAATCTCAGCGTCTCTGCATTGCTTTAAACACGGCTTGTCTGTAAGGCTGAGGATATATGCTGATAGATGGCGTTTTTTGTTACTTAGTAAAATTTACCTTCTGGAAGATATATGAAGCTGTAAAGCAGAGTGTCCATAAGGGAATTCTGTTTGCCATACCTGCTTGGTAGCATGCTGTGCACTGTCCGCATGTTCTCTATATGTGTTAAGCAGAAGACTACCGAGTCGTTTTCAGAGTATTTCGTATATGTCTGCTAGATTATGAGGTCTGACGTTCTCGCCAACCTTAATCAGGATTACTTGGCGTTCTGTTACTAATAATAGCAGAGATTGTTTCGTCAGCATCCGAATGATGAGTGTTTCAGAGCTGACTGCGCAGAATGAAAATAACGCTTGCTTCATTATGCAAAAGTGATCAACAGGTTAGGCAATCATTTGATCTACTGCTGTTTGTTCAGTAGGTGGTTAAGCTCATGAAATGTCAACCGAAATTCCAAAATGCGTTTTCGACTTGAAAAGATTTCTTAAGCAGGGTTGTACAACTAATAATGATGCAGCATAATTCTATAGTAATTAATTTAGTTCGCTCGCTGCGTCCCCTGCATTGACAGCCTTTTGCAGGGGACGCGGCGAGCGAACTTGTCAGACGGCGCTTAACTACCTCTGTCACGAGAGCATTCCTCGCTGCAAATTTACGCAAAAAACTCTCACATCCTACGTTTGGGAGGTAAAAAGAGACTACCGTTGGAGGCCACATCAATGTGATCTACTCATTCACTTGCTTCTGCGGAGCGGGATACATCGGCGGTACAACGAGGCGCCTGGTAAAGAGAGTGCATGAATATATGCCCGCCTGGCTAGACAGAAGTCAGACCCGATCGGTTTCGAGTTCTATTCTCGCGCATTTAATCGATACCGATCACCGAGTCGACTCCAAGGACGTATTTCAGGTTGTCTATGGAATACCAACAAGTTTCTCTATAGGCCTACGCCAACGGATACTACCAACGGTCGAGGCAGTGGTTATACGGCTAGCGAATCCGGTTTTATGCTGTCAGAAAACCCTAACACAAGCGCTTTCGCTGCCGTGGCCAGCGCCAACCTCACGTGATGACGACATGTCGCCTCAAATGCCTAATTACAGTGACGGGTACTCCGTGTACTCAATCCAAGAACATCGCTCAAACACTCGCTTACCTCCCTCCCCTCGCTCTAAGGACCAAAATCCGCCGACCTCGTCATGCGGGCGGCATGGGGAAGATGAGTGTTAATGACCTAATTCCCCTTGAGACACCTATAAACACCGTTGGTTTTGTAAATTTTCATTCCTTTATGTAACTGTATTGGCCTGACGAACAATTACCCAAAAACACGTGTTTGCCAAAAAGAAAGTTGTTAGATAACAACAATTACCGACAGATGCACACCAGCAAGACTCCCTTCTATCACCACTAAAGCCTGTGCGTTAACAAAACATGAACGTCTTAGTCTAGAGCATCATTTTATGCGACCCCTGTTTATATTATTGCCCACGTACCTCGAAAACTTTTTGTGTGATTTGCTAATGATTAACTTTTATAGGCTGATTGCCAAACTTTAGTGCGTTTACTTTTATAGAAAAACCGCCTCGCAGTCCTTCTGATTGTAGTCAGATCGACAGCAGGACATTGCGAGGTATGGTGTGTAAACGTGAATAGAATCACACACATAAGTCAGCAGCTCAAAAGACCGCCTGACCACAGTTCAAAGAATAAGCACCGTGGCTTCATAAGTCCAACGAAATAAGTAACTGATTTGCCTTGCACAAATTTTGTAGCAAATTTGCTATTGAAATGTTAAGCAATCCCAGGAAGGCCCACTTGGGTCCAATCATAAATTATTCCGTGTGACGAAGAAGCCCTCCTTGTCTGGGATAGTCTGTTGGACAATGCGTGTCATAGGACCTTACGCGGACCTCATAACATGACATTGAAATGGGCACGCTGCCTAAGTAATAAAGTTAGCCCTGCGTAAAATTATACGCTAGGCAAAATACTTCCGTGTCGTAACTGTAGGAAACCTTGGAATAAAACTGAAGCATTGCCTTAATTCTGATCCTTGCTCTACCTTAAGCCTTAAAATTGCAGCTAACTCTGACTACCATTTTAACTCTAAACTTGATAATATCTTACATAACCACCAACGTTCAATCTTTCCTTGAACCTAATGCTTGGCTTAACCCAAAACCTTACCTGAAATTTAACCCACATTTACTGTAAATTGGCTCAAAACCAATTGTGTTAGAGGGAGTGCCTGTTTTAGTGTCTTGTTTAAAAGTCCACACAAGTTAGTCCTGCCGAATGAGGACAGCGAAGGCAGAATCAGAGGGACGTTCAGGGAGTGAGCAGTTCTAACGTCAATTTACATCGGACAATCCAGCAAGCCAAATCAGGCGGGCATAAAAACGCCAGACTTTCGATTTATTATGTAATTAATGCATGTGTCTCCTACAACAGGTCGCGCGGGAATTGTGCTGGTCCAGCGCGGGTCTCCGAGTCGAGGTATGCCAGACATTGCTAGGCTGCGAACCCGCAAGAAATGTCATGAACAGTAAAGAAGTAGCGCGCCAGGCGCAGGATCTTCGCATCGTGGCCAAACGCAGGTTTTGAAAAGAACAACGATAAATTATATAATGCTGATTTTGTCAATCTCGAAAAGAGGAAGGTGAGGAAGGGGTGAGTGCGATTATAACTATAGATTTATTCACGTCAAGTTCACCATCCATAAAGCGGCCATGCTGGGAAGGACACGGTGGATCGTCGGAAATTACTGTCGACTTTGAGGATTGATCGAATTCTTGACTTGGTCTAGGGAGATAGTGCTAGTCTTACATGGCAGCAAATGACTAGACATGCATAGACATTTCACATAAAAACAAAAAACAAGTGTCATGGGAGAATTGTCTGATGGGAAAAAAGATAGTATTGACTATTATTTTGTCGCATGTATTGCAACACAAACAGTACAAATGACTGTTATGAATGACGGAAACATTGGACGACATGCGCATCCAAATAGCCAAATAGATTTGTGTACATTCATCAATCATAATAAATGAAATAGGACAACCTGAAAAAGAACACTATCTATTTGGCATTTGAAATAAATGGGTCTACCCAATTTACTGAAACTCAAGCGGATTTACTAATCCAAATGGCAATTTGGCGAGCATACGTTTACTTTTGATAACTTCACTTCAGGCCTATGCATTTGTATGGCTAATAAAAGATGCTGCGTTTCTAGTTTTGAGGAGGACGGTGACTGAAAAACTTAAGTCACAGTCCGCGTCATGGGAAATGTGGGTACCGGAAAAGATAATTATATGCGGGTAGCTTTAAGCCATGGCAACCGCGGGACCTGTATGAAGATCTCCTGTGGGCATAGAACCGTTTTGCTTAGCCTGATTGCAGCCGCCTCTGCCATAACTAACATGCGCTGTTCAAATAATATTTGATAGTTCGGTGGAACCTTGTTAGTAAATCGGATAGCCTATCTGGCATCTATACGGTGGTCTGTTTCTGCCGTGCGCGCGAGGAAAGATTGGTTAATGTTCCTCATTTGATCTTTTCCTAAGCAGTTTATTAACATATACTTAAGACTTCAGACGCACGCCGCCGAAACCAGCTGAAGGCCTTGTGTGTTCTAGGACAGTTTTCCTAACTCTACCTAGTTGGGGTTCCGGTCAGGTTAGCAAAACAGAATGCACATCGATGAGGCTTCGAGCGAGGTTTTTTCGAGAGATGCAGACGAATAACTGTTTTCGTAACGAAGTGGATCTTCAGGGAGGACGGATTGTGGTTTGCATTCGTGAATACTGAAAAGGAGGAAGTGTGTTTCGATTTTTCCACGTTTAAACCAAATGGACTGCCCTTTATGAGGTCCTCGACAGGTGGGCGCGTGTGGTTATTATTTGACACGAGTGGCGACCTAGTTCATATACTCACCCTTGTACAGGTGCTGTCTAGTTAATTTTCAGTCGCATTGCTCCACGATAGGGAATACTAATTATTTGTAATACGATTTATAGCTCGGTCGATCTGGCTTAGGTCGTTATAGCCGGTTTGCAATGAAGGCGTTCTCATTGTAACATCGTAAGTTTAACTTGAAACCTTGAGCTAATATGAGGAATGCTTATGTGTAGTATAAACTGCACGGAAAATGTAACGCACGTAACCGAAGTCAATAGGGTTTTGATTTTGAAAGTGCTAATTTATGTTCACTTTTAAGCATTGCGCATACAAAATTAAAGATAAGCCAAACTCATCGTACGCAATATGATAATTTTGAGGACTGAAAATTGAGCCTTACTGCAAAAACGTTGGCCATTTCTGAACGCCATTATAAAAACACAACTTATTACTGAGTTTATTTCGATAATTTCCAATCGAAAGTCACACCTATACCATACATAAGATGACGAAGGGTTGTTGCTTCCCAAGTCAAAAGTAATTTGACCCTCTCCTCCATGGTTGTATGATTGCCAAAGTAAGGACATGTACGTCCACCATGGGAAACTGAAATAGCAATTGCAAAATATGGAGGCGCCTTAGGATACGACCTATATTTATTAAACTTTAATCAAGATTCATAATATAAGAACATATAGTGAACTCTACGCAAGTTTCTCATATCTTCTGGAACCTGTAAGCGTTCCCTAGGTCCTTCTCTCGCCGGTTCATAATTCCTTCGCAAACGGCAAGTAAAACGAACTTGTTCTTAGTTTGTGGTGCAGAAGTCAGTGTGAATGAAATTTAGCTTGCTGTCCCTATTCCATGCAAACCATCCTTCATTTGACTACCTACTAATGCAATTAATGCTTGTGACATGAAATGCCAGATTTTCACAGCTACAAGTAAGTGCACTAGGATTTAATAATGTCAGCATAACAAAGTGTGCCATTTTGTATTTCAATTGTCCTGCATGCGCATTTATGGGAAATCATAATCGCAGAACTCCGCCAATCGATTACGGCGGCCAAGAGCCTCACATATATAAACTTTGCATGCATTGACAAGGTGACTGGCAGCTCAGACAGTGAGACTCAGCAAGGAACTGAATTAGGTAGTTTTAATTATAGGGTTCTCTATCCTATATGCCATGGTTGATAATGGAATAAATTGCTGATACACACGATTATGCGAGTAACAGGAACAAGTTGATAAGAAGAAGAGACCATCGCTGAAGCAAGAACTTTATTCACCTAGCGTTTCGGATTCTCAATTAAACCCATCATCAGAGGCAGTATCAGAAACGAGCAGTCGCTGTGCTACGGCATACCTATAATAATTAACCACTCTCCCCTTCATCTGGAACAACTGCCCGCTGTTGTGCTAATGGCTTGACGGCCGACATGCAGCTTGTTAATTGCTGAAATCTCATCATCTTCGTTGGATGTTGGCATTAGAATTGCTAGGCCACCTGAGCCAACAGCCCTCGCACTCCTCGAGTGGTTAAATACCTCGGTCAATTTATGACTCAGCACAAAATATGGAGTGGGGAGATCGTTGGATTTCCTGATAGAATAGGGTTCCCTGAACCATGACTAAAGCAACAGGTAGATCGCGCGATTATGGCCTCTAGCGAGAAGAAAGTCTTTTCCAATGGGCCGTGACCTGAGGGTTGAAGTTATTTCTTCGCAGTGTTGCCGCGTTTTCGGCGATTCGCATCCGGAACAGTCTCTTAGCTTCTCCAAAGTAGTTGCTCTGCCCGCAACACCACTAAATCCGGTAAACCATTGCAGATGTTTTTTGTTGTGGCAGTGGATCTTTTGGTCTCATTACCTGATGCCTTATGGTTACCTCGGAGACATTCGTGATTCACGGGATGGCTAGTAAGAATTTGGGTCGTTAAGACTTTGTCGCTTGTCTCCTTTGCGCAAGCAGCGGTTGGCAAAGTTAAGCGGGTAGCCATTTTCTCTGAAATTCCGTCGAAGATAGTTGATTTTGCCAAATATGTCTTTCGTTTCACTGCAGTGTGTTTCAGAAGGCTGATATACCGGCCTTATGCAACTGCATTTGTGGTTGATTTGGTGGTCGGTGTTGAAGTTCAGTATTGGTGTCAAGTTCCTTGCTTGTCTGAACGCTTTGATCATTAGGTAAGCACAATCTTTGCGACAGACAAAGACATCAAGGTTATTTTCTTCCTTTCCCATCTTAAATGTTATGTCAGCGAAGACGTTGTTAAGACGATCTTTGAACGTCACAACCCCATAACTGATTTCGAAAACCGCATGTCGAATAAAAATGTTTGACTGAAGTTCACCTGCCAATAGAAGCAAAGAGACGAACCTGGCGTTGGGAATAGTGTTCACATATGGGCTCGCTCGTGGCTAACTTCTCCGCGTATTCGAAGTATCATCACCGAGCATGGCAGGGGAACGTCATTGAACTTGTTAATAGACTGAAGTTAGTGAACCATGACTTAAGCGGCTCGCGTCTCAAGCAAAAAAACTTTTTGCAAGAATTTCGGTGTGGTCGAATTTAAAAGTGCAACCGTATCTCGTTGAATAAACGGCAACTTGTGAGCTGGCGTCATTTCTGCGCACTGCTGAAGCGTGTTTGACCATTCGTGTTCGGAGCCGTTATTCGGTTTTTCTGACGTAGTTGTTTTTTCCGTTCTCGCACCATATCCGAAAAACAACTCCAGTCATCACCTACCTGGGTAGCGGGTCTTTCGGTTTGATTACCTGACGCCTGATGGTCGCCTCCGGCCTGTGCGCCAATACAACGAATCTTGGAAAGTGATTAAAAAGTGCAGGAATGGAAATATTGCGGATAAAACCACTTTTTGTCTTCCGACTTTGAATTTTTCAAAAAAAGTGTTATTAGAGGAAAAACTTTGACAATATATCTAATATACGCATTGACTACTTAATCAATCTAAGGCATGGAAAATACCCTGACAAAAGTATTGGTGATTATTTATATAAAACACAGACGTACTATCAAGACGATTTGATTTATTGACTTATGAGGCAAAAACCGAATTTTTCGAATCTTCTTTAGTGAAGCACCATCGTATTATCAAAACGGAAGTATGGGATTCTGAGATAATTTTATATGGCTAGATGTCCACATATTGAAGCACCCAAATTAAATGAGGGGACTATTTCCGCGTATAGAGTCCTTAGACTATGTAGGGTTCCTCGGTGAAGGCATTCATGACAAGACATTCTTGCGTCTGACGAAATTGCCTTGCAGTTCACGTTTACTTACTCTCTGCCATTGTGAGCATTTTGAAAAAATCTTTAAAATATTAAATACTCTTACCGTTTTGATGTTGTCCTTTGCTCTCCATTCCCAGGCACGACTGAATAAAATATGTACTACTGCAACAATTTGCACGATTGGATGAATTCGGTTTGCAGGTGACTGTGTACTTTGCTCATTGGAAAGAAGGCATCTGCACCCCTAATCTAGTTATAAATTCATTTTAAGTCGCAAATCGCACACCAAAATACATGTTCGTCATACTTCTTCGTTTGGCTTTACTCATGCCAGTTAGTTAAGGATTGAAGTTAACATCTAGCACTGGATGTCATGTGGACTGTCATGGGCAAAATACTCTCTCCCAATGATATCCCAGTACATGTCCGACCTGCTTGAAATTCTCGCATGGTAAAGCAGTTTCCCATAAACTTCGACCCTGACTGACATACAGAGAACATTTCGTAGTAAAGCTTTATGTATCACCTTGACGACCTGCCGAGACTAAAGTGTGGATGCGGTCTATGTCTAAAGGAACTGAGACGAATACTTGGTCATTGTGATAACATATTTTATTCACCATCACACTCAAATTTAATCACGAGCCCAGTCTTTAAAGCACCTGTTGAGCATGTGGCTAAGCAGCTTTAGCAATTATGCCCGCTAGAGCTAACTTATCCAAGTGAAGTTTTGCCGTCCTTACACGAGAGTGGAGGATTGGCGTAAGGCGGAATGCCTTCTGGCGAACTATGGAAGCGGACCTTGGCTGATGTTCCAAACACTGCTATAAATGGATTTCCGATAAATAGGCATAATGGTGATCACATGAATAATTTTTCATCTGAAGAATAAAATTACAGAAAAAGCCGGGTGCCGGGGGAGGATGCGCACGTTTTGACCTGTGCCATTACTCAATTTTTTGTTGGTAAAAAATCTGGTCATTTGATATGTGGACTAGGTCGCTTGGAGTGGAGTGCCCAGTTGCGGGTTCGGCCGTGCCATCCACCTACGGCCTCCCCGCCTCCGGTCTCCTGCGATCTCTCCTGACACCAGCTCGAGTGTGTAAGGAGGATTGAGGCAGTTAGACGAATTGAAAGTTATCTACCACTGTAAACTAACTCAAACACAAGTTGCCATGCCTGATATTACCATTCTGTGGGCCATTCTGTGGACACCGTCGGCAACAAGGTTCGAGATGTCGCATTTGTGTTTAGCTTCGCAAAAATGTCAACTAGCCCAAAACAATGATCATTTTCATTAAAAGCTTTGCAGTGATCGTAAACCACATAGTTCCTCTAACAGCCTTTGCATTCGCTTTTTAACACGCTTCGTTTTTTTGTTTTCTCAATTTGCGGATCGCCATGACACACGTCTTTATGAGAGGTCTGGTAGGAGATGTTTGTTTGCTAATGGCTAACCCAATTAGACCCTTTCAGTCGATTTGAGTCCGCATGTTTAGCCAGATAGGTTATGTGATTACCTTTACGATCCGCCTTTAAAATATTCTTATTGTCGTCTAGACATCCACCAGGTCACATTAAAATGTGTTGATGTCTTGTATCGTGTAGTGTGATTAATTGGGATGGTTTTGATTTAGGAATATCTACTTTTTAGTATATCCGTGTAAACACTTCTTATTATCAGTGTTTGTCGGTAATAGCATACTGCCTCTATCATGCGCCTCTGTGCGACTGCTGGTTGGGCTCGAGTGACAGCCCGTAAGGCACAACGGAACTAGCGAGTTTCGTAAGAACAATCGGTGAGCGTCCCTTACCACTACGTATCATGTTAAAACGCACTGCACTCAGTAAAAAGTTTGGCTAACCGCATACTCAAATTACGATATCTTAAAATTCAAAGTCAAAAATCCTTCTTGTCAGGCCTTAATCTCCTCACTATCTTTAATTTATTGTGTTTATTGTTTACACGATCAAATTAGTAGGGTACTTTCAGTGGCACCAGTTGCGGACAGGTAAGTGGGACAACGTCTGTTTGTTAAACAGCACGACCCCTCTGTGTCAAGCAGTTAGGATGTTGGTGAGGCTGAAATGTAAGCGTGGCAATGCTAAAAATACGCAACGTCGGCATAAGGATAGGTGACTGTGATGGCGGCATGTTCGATCTCAGTTTGCGCATTTCGGTCGGACAGGGTGCAGGCGGTGTGAATGAGGTCAGTTTTGGAGAGAATCATCTCATAAGAACAGTGCTGAAAGAAAAGAAGAAAGTAATAAATTGACAATGCGATCGACACAATTCTACGCCGTCGTGAAAAACATTATTGTTATAATATTCTATCAAGTAGGTCGGAGCAGGAAACCGCCTGGCTGTTTTTGATGATTAAATGCAACAGTTTCATCAGTATAACCGAGCTATATGCAATCACTGGGGGACCGTAGCTGATTAATATAAAGCTGTGAGATGTGTACCAAAAAAACACCAAGAGACTTGAGAAAAAAATATATGCATATACGGTTTTGGTAGATTAGCGCTCACAGAACGCGGTAAGGTGCACGTTTGTCCCCTGTGCCTTGGGGTCCAGTCTCTGGCCCCGGCAGCATCCACACGCCAGCAAGTAATGTATACAGAATAACATTATCGACAAGTAAATGGGAAACTGGAATGGCCAGTCTTGGTTTACTAGCCATCAGCAGTCTTCATATTCGACCGCAGACTCTGAGAACCCTGAGGATAACTAGAATGAATATGGGGGAGGGCAAATTAGGTGGACATTTGCGCAATCAGGAAAAACTGCCAAGTATTAATGTAGTTAAAAAGAATAAGATTAATTTCAGAAATGCACTACATATAATAATCTATTAGATAATCCTATGGTGCAGGCAATATTGGTCGTACGAGTCGTCGCCTGTCTACAATAATATGAGAAAACCTGCAGTCATAACTGACGAAAGGTAAAATTAAGAGCATACATTTAGGGACCTAGCTAATGACATGCGTCGAAATTTACCGATGATTGCCAATCACTCGCGAACCGACACCATTTAATGAGTCCGATTTCTATGGTTATTAACTACAAGTTTAAAAGGATGAAAAACAGAAAGAATAGTTAATGGCAGTGTTGCGTTATTTAGAAATGTCGATTTATTTTGAAAAGCGCAATATCCCGAAAACTGCAATAATGGCTCTAATTAAGTCAAGTTCGGTTTTAGATGTACAGAATGTATGTTCATAATAAAATCGAGAAAAATATGAGAGAAGAGATAAAATAACATCTAATACCAGTGTTCTAGTGAAGTTTACGTCTAAATATCGTGTAATAAGTAGTGTGATTGCATAGATGACAGTTTGTCAACTGCCTTCATTCTGAGCGCAGATTCCAAAACAGTTTCCAGTGAGTCCTCCTTTTTGTTTGATTGAAGTAATTAAGATGAGGTTCAACAAGAGAAGCTGGATTTTGTTTCGTTTCATCGATGGGGATGTCGTATGATTTATTAAACGGCCAATTAATATGTTTCATTTATTGCCTAATTGTTCTTCGTTACCTATATTTTTAAAAAAATTCTGACTTGGAAAACGACAAGTGGTTTCACCAAAAACACCGTCATTCACAAAATTGTGAATCATTTTCCATTCTCCGGGGATTTTCATGTTGTAGAAAGTCCCCGGAAAATGCAAACTTCTTTGTGTGCATTATTTGAATTGACGAATTTTCCAAGGGCACCATTTGGTGACGGCCAATCAAGTAGTTTATATTCAGAAGATGAACTTCACAAGCCCATGAAAGCAAATGGACGACATCAGAAACACCGTTACCAATATCAAGAAAAGCAAACCTTTTAGAAAATGACAGTGATTTTCGCACTGAATTTGTAAGTCTATGGAGAACGCGAATCACCGTTCTGATACTCTTTGTGTCCGCAAATAGAATAGAAACGTTTTGGCCTGGGTAAGGTGTCAAACCGCGGACGAATCGAATTTGGGCTCCATTATCTCTTCTCCGGTCTATTAGCAAGCTAGTACATTTTCAGGCTTGCAAATTACACAACCGCGCATTTTTTAAATAGAGTACTTTTTTTCAATCTAACACAAGTACCTCTTCCGCCATATAAGATGATGGAAAAATACACTTAGAAGAATCTACCGTTTAACGGCTAGGTGGCATAGCACCCAACCATGCCATAGCATGCTAACGATCAACACAGTTCCAATGTCGGAGCATTTTGACGAGAAAATACTGTGCTTCTAAATAGGATGCAAAATGTAGAGAATTATATGTGCACCCTGCTCGAGACAATATCAATATGATGGGTTCTTGCATAAGGGGCTGTAGTAATTACAGGATGCAGTCGCAATGCTACCGCAAGCCTATGAATACTCACGGCTCCCTACCCCTAATCCGGGATCGTTCACTTGGTGTGATGATCCTTTGAAAGCCGACATTCGCATCGTTAATTGCCGCAAGTTCATCACGGTTGTTGGATATTGGTGTGATTGTTGCTCGACCATTTGACCATCCGACCCTGGCGTTGGGGACAGTCTTCACCTGTGTGCTCCCCGCGTGGAAAAGTTCTTCGCCTAGGCAAAGTCGCAGCACCGTGTATGGGGATCAGTTAGCCATGATTTAAGCAGTTCGCAGCAAACGCGGATGTCAAATCTAGCGAGAATTTTGGCTTCATCGAATTCGGGTGTGTGGCCGAACCTCATCGAATGAGTCGCAACTTGTGAGCTGGCGTCATATGCTCCACAATGCTGCCACTTGTTTGGCCGTTCGCTTTCGGGGAAGTCTTAAGGTTTCACCGACGTACTTGCTTTGTCCCCTTCTGCATAAGATTCGATATACGACTCCAGATGTTTCTTGCAGTGGCAGCGTGTCGTTCGATTTTATTATCTGACGCTTGACGGTTGTCTTCGGTCTGTGTCCAACCCCAACCGAAGTGCTCGGACCCCAAAATGCGATGAGCGATTCAACATACCATGAACGTTTCGGAAGTGGTCAGCCGTCTTCTCGAAAGATTTGGGGTTGGAGGTGCTCACAGATCGGAGGCAACTATCAAGCGTCAGGTAATGAAACCGCAAAATGCGCTGTTACAGTAAGAAACAGCTGAAATCGTTCATGGCATCTGATGCAGTTGCGGGCAAAGCAGCGACGTTGGAAAAACCGGAAGTCTGCTCCAAACGCCAATGGCCAAACACACTGCAGCAGTTCTGAGAAATGACGCCAACTCTCACGTCACTGCCCATTCGACGAGACTCGGCCACACATTCAAATTTTATGAGGCCGAAATTCTCGTGAGGTTTGATAATCGCGTGAGCCACGAACTGTTTAAATGATGGTTCGCTCGTTCCAGGCTATTAACGAGTGCAACGACCTTGCCCTTCCCTACTCGATGCTGACACATCGCCTAGACGGAGAAATTTGCCACGCGGAAGACCGCAGTTGAAGAATGTTCCCAAAGCCAATGTCAGTGTATCAGATAGTCGAGAAATCATCAGACCCATATGCAACACCCGTGATGAAATTGCAGAAGTTAACGATGCGAATGTCGGCTTTTAAACGATCATCACCCCAAGAGAACGATCGCTGACTAAGGGGGGCGCCGTGAATATTCATAGGTATGCGGTGGCATGGCAACAGCATCCTATAAATACTGCAGCCCCTTGTGCATGTACCCCCAGTATGCACTATTGTCTCTGATGACGGGTTCGAGCTGGAATCCGAATACTTTAGGCAAGTAAAGCTTTTGTCCCTGCGATCGTGTCCGTTTCACGGCCGCTTCCACGGGGTCGTCTTTTCGCTTCATTTGGCAATTGAGCGGCAGTCAAACCACCTTAGTTGACATTGCGACTTCCAAAATGCTTTAGGACTTTATTAGCGTTCAATGAAATACTTGCACTCCATTATTGTTACACCCAGAAATGAGCCTTGCAAAAAGTGAATTTATATGATTCGATTGGGGTTGTATTTCTCTCTTTCACCCAAACGTATGTCAAGCTCAACGCTTCTAGCTCATTGCATTGTCATCGGTATTTATCATGCCACTTTTATCTCCTGTGCAAAATTATTATTAATTATGCATATTTATATGCAATGATTGTAGTGAAGGTCGTTAAATATTGTCTGCATTCATTCCATTAATAAGACGCAGAAGCGTTCGATGAATGAACGTTATTTGCCTGACAATTCAGATTCTCGCTGGGACCCATCAGTAGGGACAGCGACAGGAACGGGTAATTCGTGCAGAAGAAGTTGCAGTGTTCATAGGATGCATTCGCTATGCCACTGAATAACTATCATGATTAACCGCTCTTCCCTTTATCGGGAATTGCCATTCGCTGGTGCGCTAATTGCTTGATGACCGGCAGGCAAAATGTTAACTGTTGAAATATTATCATCCGTGTTGGATGCTGCCGTGATGTGGACGATAACTTTGTCGTCATTGGACGGGGTCAGGAGGAACTGTTCAAAGGACGTCTTAACAACGCCTGCCTGGGCATACAGTTTACGATGGAGACGGAAGAAATTAACCAGCTGGCCTTCCTTCATACCCTCGCCTGTCCCATGATTGGGGTGACCTAAATACCAAAGTGCTCAGAAAAGCGATGAACCCACAGCAAATATTGAACTTCAACAGAAACCACCTAATCAGCCACAAATGCGGCTGCGTAAGCACGCGTTATCAGCGTGCTGAGATGCGATGCAGTTAAACGGGAAGCAAAGTTGCCGAATTCCGATAACTTTGACGAGTTTTCAGAGAAAATGGATACTCGCGCAACTTCGCCAGCTAATACGTGCTCTAACGATACGAACGAAAAAGTCGCAGCGACCTCAATTTCTTACAAACGATTCAATGCATAACGAATGACTGCGATGTCGTAACTGACCGTTAAGCAGCATTTGGTTTTGGGGTTCCACGTAGGCGGACGACAACTATTAAGCGTCAGGTGATGAGACCAAAAGATTCACTGCCACGGCAAGAAACTTCTGAGGTAGTTTACCATATCTGGTGCAGTTGTGGGCAAAGCAACTAGGTCGGAGAAACTGGAAGACAGCTCCGAACACGAATAACCAAACACGCTGCAGCGGTGTTAAGAAATGACGTTCATCTGACGAGACTCGGCCACACATTCAACTTTGATGAGGCCGATATTATCGTGAGGGTTGATCATTGCGTGCGCCGCGAGCTGTTTGAATCATGGTTCACTGGTTCCAGTCTATTAACAAGTGCAAGAACATTCACACTAGATTTTTTGCTGAGGGATAGTCTGGCCAAATAATTACCCGCCCGGTAAGCGCGCAGGCCAGCGAGACAGATGACCGCGCCATCATCACACCAGCATCCAACAAGTAACAATTTGCATGCCGACCGTCCAACCATTAGCGCACCAGTGGCTAACAACTCTGGATGAAGTGGAGAACGGAAATTTTCATAAGTATGCAGTAACAGTTTAATTCATTACCATCCGTGGCATATAAGATACAGAGCCCGATAATCAAAAGTATCCTTCTCAAGTCTATACTCAGTGTAGCAACCAGTCCCGATGTCAAATGCATGTCAAGTTAATATTTGTGAGGCTATTGGTTGACCAAATCTGTTGGGCAGAGTTCTGCGATAATTATTTCCCATAAATGCGTAAGCAGGACAGTGAAAATACAAAATGACACACTTTTATATTTTAGCACTATTTATTTCAAGTGCACTTGCTTGTATATGTGAGAATCTGGCATTGCATGTTAAAAGCACCTACTGCATAATTAGCTGATCAAACGGAGGATGGTTTGCGTATAATATTAGAAAGCAAGCTTAATTTAATTCGCATTGATTTCATTACCAGAAAAAAAGAACGAATTCGTTATACTTGCAGTTCCCGTAGGCGTTATATGTTGGTGTAGATGAAACCTAGGGACAGAAACGCGTTCAGGTTCCAGGATGCATTATAAACTTGCTCAGTGTTTCCTCTGTCTTGTTTTATTATGAGTCTTAATAAAAGTGCACTTATTATTATTTATAGCCTAAGACATTTCACAGAGTCTGCTAATATATTATTTTCAGTTTTGCATGGAGAACATGCATGTCCTTACTTTGACAATCGTACAACAATGGAGAAGAGAGTCGAAGGTCTATTGACTTGGGAGACGACAACTCTTCATCGTCTTATGAAGGGTAGACAAAGATGTGAAGTTCGACTGAATATGATCGAAGTCAACTCAGTGACAAATTGTGTTTCTATAACGGCGTTGAAAAACGGCCAAAGTTTCCGATGTAAGGCTCGATTTTCAGTCCTCAGAATTATCGTATTACGATCGGTGAGTTTGCCTTTTCGTCAGCATATATGCGTAATGCTTAGCGGTGAAAATAAGTTATCGTTTTTGAAATCAAAACCTTTATCAATTTCGATTACGCGAGCGATTGATTCCGTGGACTTTTGTGTTACAAACATTCATTCCTGATATAAGTTTACATTTTTAAGTCCAAATTATGACGTTGCAGTCAGAATGCATTCATTGTAAACCGGTATTGACCAACACCGTCAGATTAACTCGACTATAAATTGCATTATAAATGATCGGTATACGCGACTGGAGAGAAATTGAACGAAGTCCTACGTTTGCCACCTGTGATACCTTGAGGACATCTGTCGAAAATGAACTTGAGAGCAGACGTACAAGGACGGATCAGCTGGGTCGTCACCTGTATCGACCAGCAGTCACTTGCGTCCACCTGACGTGGACGTGCGATTGGGTTCAGATAATTATGTGCACTCCATTTAAGATAAACGTGGAGAAATCGAGATGGCTTCTCTCCGTAGGAGTACTCCCTAGTGCAGACCACAATGGAAGGTTCCTGAAGGTCCAAATCGGTATGTAAGCAATTATTCGTCTATATCCCTGGATAAATCCTCGATCGAAGCCTCATCGCTGGGCACTATGTTTTGCTGTCCTGGTCGGAACTCCAATCAGCTTCAGTTAGAAACGCTCTCCGAGAATCTCATGAATTAAGCACACGACCATCAGCCAGTCTCGGAAGAGAATGTTCAACGTCCTAGGTCCATGTTAGTCACATGCTTTCATCATTACCTGAACAGTGGTCACAAACATCGGAAATTTCCAACGCAGTCATACAGAGAACTTAACGCAACTCCGGCAGAACAAACATATTCTGATAGTTAGGCCAGCTAAGGGAACTAGTATTGTTTTGACGGAGAGAACCCGTCATACCATGCGGCAGCAAAATAAGTGGCGGAGAAACTAAAGCCTCTGTATGATCAAATAACGCCACATAACAATCAGGACAATTTTCAATTTATTAACGGCGTAAAAAAACCTCAATCAAAACGGAATGGGTATGACCGCATTAGGTATCTCATACGTTTTCGCGAAGGTACCGGTCGCGGAAACGGTAAACCATGTGCGTGGCTTAATTGTCGCTTTTCAGCAGGATATAGGAATGGCGGTGAATGCCCCCAATAAATTATCATCGAGGTGTACCTTGAACATGCAGTTCCTATTTAACAACGATCTGCCCAGACATATGGACGTAGTAGTCTTGAGCTCACCACTTGACCCGCCTTAGACGAATATAGTAATGGATAAGCTGGAAGCAGCACCACGGACCTTTATAACAGCCGACACCCTTGTACACTTCTCCACTAGTCCCATTCCGTACGAAGAGGGCAGAACTAACTACCAGATCAGACCACATCAGTGCGTATGTATGTCATCACCTGCTCCTCTGGAGCTAAATATATTGGCCACAAGAGTCTGCGTTTGTTCAGGAGAATAAGAGAACATATGCTAGCATGATTAGGAAAGGGTCAAGTGAGGAACATTAACAACTCTGTCCTCAGGCACACGGCGGACTCCGGACCATCGTGCAGATGTTAGTGAGGCCCTCCGACTGACTAACACGGTTTTGCTAAACAATAAAAAAATGTTTGGACACCGCATGTTTGCTATGGCAGAGGCGGCTGCAAGCAGGCTACGCACATCGGTCCTATGCCCACAGGAGATCTTCCAACAGGTCCCCCATTGCCACCCCTCAAAGCCACCAACATATAATTATCTTTCCCGGTGCCCACGTTCCCACCTGACGCGGACTGGGAGTTTGGGTTTTCACTCTCTTCCTCCCCAAAACCCAATCCACAGCATAATTATCTACCTACCTGTATATTTTGAGTCATTATTTCAATAGCTATAGAAATTGGCAGACCTGAAGTGAATTTATTGAAAGCAAACGATGTCCGTCCAATCGAGTTTTGAGTTAGTAACTCCTCCTGACTGACAACCATATAGTGGACTGTGAATAGGATAATTGGAAATGCGTACCCCAGTATTCGATCGTCTACATTAAATTTGCATATTCCATGGGTTCCAATATATTGGGTGAGCAAATAATTTCAAGTGGGGAATACTCAGGATTATTAACTCACTTAATTTGAGTGATGACTCTTCACAAGCCTTGACATTGCTATCCTGGCTTCAAATTTACCGTGCCTATTATGTACTTTGCAGGTTGTCTACCAGCCACATTGCTCAAATCTGCCACGAATTATCCCCTCGATATTCACCACTGTGGTCGGTTTGTAATGTTATTTACCTTAGGATTGGCAGTGTTTGTACATATACTATGTTTATAATGCATTCGCCAAACTATTCTCTGATTACTTGCAGATACGTTTAGCGTCCTTTGACGTAGGTAAACGCTTTGGATTTGTTAAATTGCAAGATCTCGACGCTTATATTTACGTAAAAGCGAATGATCTACGGATGGAGGCAACAGGCATTTACTTTCATGCTGAGACAAACGTCAGCATACTTCTTGACATAGTCAAAGCGACAAGAGGCTGCATTGAGGGCGAGCTAATGTTGAATGAAGAGCATCAAAAGATAGCTGCTGAATATTTTATCAATACGTTTGCATTGCCATCTTGTGAAGCGCTAAGATATAATCCAGCATACATACGGCTTGGATAATTTCCCGCAACTGGTAATGCTTGGAGCACTTCGTGTATGATATTACTGTCCCATTGAAACTCAAAACTCTATTTCTACTGCAGGGTCACTGGGAGAACGCTGGATTTTTATCGTTAAACGATATTGTGATGCAGACTTATAGCACATAAAATACAATTTGATGGCACTTTCATTATTTTTGACTTCCAGTAGAAGAACATTCTTCTAATATTCACAGTATTGCAGTATGTTACCTAACTCATAGAATCCGTCGAAATTCACGGATGTTTGCCAATAAATCGCAAACCGACATCAACTCATGGATCCAATATCTATGATCAATAAATGCACCCTTAACCTAATTAAAAGCATAAAAGAAATATTAAAGGTAATGTTGGTTGGCCTCGGAATGTAGATTTTTTGGAAAAGCTCCATATACCGAAAACGTCAAAAATGGTTTTAATTTAGTTAACCCATGTTGGTAGACGCATAGGCTCTTTTCTCATGCAAAAATCAGAGTAAATATGAAGGAACAAATAAAATAATATATAGCAGTATTGTTTAAATAAAGTTTGCATCCACATATCCTCTTAGAATGTCTGTTGACTCGTAAATGGCTGTTTGATAACAAGCTACAATTTACAAATAGATTTGCAAACAGTCTTCCAGGGTTTCGTGGCATTCTTGACTTTTTTGAGCTGAGTAAGATACGGTTTAACGGGAGAAACCGAATTTTGCTTGATTTTGCCGATAAGTACGTGGACAGAACAAAAGGTTTCATAGGGCCACACGGTGCCAGACCGATCGATGCTTATACATTTAAATATAAACTCTCAGGCGCGAGCGTAAACAAACCATTTGGTTTTCACAGACAGAACGTTTTTCCGTTTAAGCAGTTTGCATTTTTGTTCGTTTTGGATTACTTTGAGTTTCAGGTCAGCCCTGAAATATTGCTGAATAATTCATGATTTTCAGTGTTACCACCCGATCGTTCACAGACAGAATCCGGATTATCTGCCTGCTAAAGGCTTTGAACTAATGTACTCCTTGAAGGCATTTACCAAAGGAATGAATGGTTGGGCGTTATTTTTTCATGTAGAGGTTCGTTTGATGTTACAATTGAGGGCACATTTAAGCAAAGAACTTCATTTTTGAATAAAATGACCGTTCACAACAAAGGACAGCAAAGAATTTGCTGATGATCCATCAGAAAACGTTTTTCTTGTAAGTCGCCTCTTTGAGTAGCATCTAATGCTGCGCTCTCATGAGGGATCTCTGTGTACTTTACGTTAAGTCACGGCGAGGCTAAAACAATTTGACACTTTTGGCTTTCCCTGAGCAATAGCAATATTTGTCCAACGTAAACGTTAAATGAGCATTTCCCTATATATTGCGGTCATTTCTTCTGTTCATGCTCGCTTTTAGATTCCGTTTTTCGGCTCGGCCGAGTGCCCATATAAATACAAATATTTTGCTAAAATTTTTAATTGCTGGTCGAACCATTTTTAAAAAGGTTATATGCAGAAGTTAAACTACACGACAGGTAATGTTTCATATGTTCAAAACTTAAAGTGTTCATTCAGTGGTGGTCAATTATGTGATATTACGTAAACCTTTCCAAACGGCAAAACCATTACGGCCAATTGAAACGGAGAAATCAATATTTGCGTTATTACAGTACTTCAAGTCACCACATTGCACATACGCGTTAATATGACTTGTAAAAATCAATAGAACACTTGATTCTCCTAAAAAATCTTTCTGTTAACAAATTACTTGCTGCGGTTAGCATCCGACATAAAATAAATTTTCGAGTCTGCGTACCTCTGTTTATTAAATCTATCGCTCGCAAATTACTCTTATTTCAATGCAAAATACGTTTACATGCGCAGGGAAGTCTGAAAGGATTAGCATTGGAAATTTCCCGAATATATGTGGCATTAGGATTAGCATAGGAATTAGCATAGGAAATTTCCCGAATATAATTGAAAGCCGATTTTCGTTAAAATGCATTATTTTTCGGTAGATGTAATTGCATAAACACAACTAATGTACAAATGGAAATTTAACAGAAAAGGCTGGATAAGTAAGCAAAATGCGCAAAGTTAATGACGCGAAAAAATTCTCAAATCAGTTTCCGTCATCAGGTTTCATGACAAAGGTCACGTACTGCGTTTACAATGAGACGTTGTAGGGCAGATTATAGTGGTTTGTGACCATATTCTGTGCTCAGAAAATGCAAATGATTGTCTATTAAACGTAGCACAAATGAACTCTTGTTTTAGTAGAATATGTATATCGAAAATGGTGTGGATGAGGCCAATTTTCATGTGTTTTAAAAAGTAGATATACATCTAGCTGGTACAGATGTTGGACTTAAGGACAAAATAATAAGGCCAAATAGATATATGAAGGACCCGATAAACCCAAAAAAATATTTTTATATTAAAAACAGATTGCTCAGAGCTACAGAAGACAATTTTGTAAGGCAAACCTGCAGACGAGTTTGTTTTTTTACTTTAAGAGACGTCATGACACATAAATAAACAGACAATGACTTCGGCCGCAGTCGTGTTCTTAGCAATTAGTGTCTACTATACATGGTTGACAAATGCTAATCATATTTAAGACATACCGCGACCTACTGTCACACCACTTACATATTTTACTTAATTTCGCATTTTTAATTCCAAATAGTGTTTGTGATCATTATTCGCATAAGTTGCAAATGCAAAGGAATTAGAGTAGTCATACAATAATTTAAAGTAGGGGGTTTTTATTCCTTAGAAGTTACCTGTCAACTGTTGAATATGATGATAGACGCATCACTCTATGCTTTTATTATCTGACACTGTCGGAGACCGTCTGCAAATTTCTGCTTACACGCTGAACGCTAGTTGAAGTAATTCGAATCTGATACCAGTCCCGTGCTTCAGGGTACTGAACATTCTCTAAAAAATCCAACAGACAGACTTTTCTCAGAAGACATATGAGATACACATAAAATGATAGGATGCAAGCAATTGTTATCCGATTACTCAAAAATATCGGGATTGTATGAAGTGTACGATATTACGAAAACAATGAGGAAAACTTTGCCGTTAGGAGATAGTCCATGAAGCCGTTCGTATTCTTTGTATAACCAATAAATACAATTGCAGCAGCTTAGTTTGCAGACACGTTTGATCTCTATGATTTAACTTGACGCCAGTTCTTCCTACTTCAGAGGAGGCCAAGTCCAATGCTTGATTACATTTATTTAGTAAAATCCGCCAGCTGTGGTCTACAAAACGCATTGTGCTCTTGGCGTCGAGCCTAAACATCATTAATTTAATAGTGGATTAGCAAACCCAAACGCCCTACGTGAGACTTGTTAGTACTCATATATCTGAGTTGTCATGCAGTCAAGTGCAGTTAAACATGATATGTCCCGGCAACGATCGGATGAAGGACCCCAAACGTACACGACGAGATAAAGGTGCCTGTCCTGCGGGAAAGGTGGTAGCATAGTTTTTAATTTGGGGACAATGTTTGCATCGAGTAAGAATCAAATTAGTAAAGATAATTGGTAAATTCGTTTTTCGAGCTAAAGGGTTAAATGTGTTGACATATAGCAACCGAAATTAAGCAGAACATTTAAAAAATAAACATAAAGTGTCCACAACGATCGCTTCTCAACTCTCTGAGCTGAAACGATTGTAGATAATGCATCAGACCGTCTAGAACAGACGACACAACCTTGTACGGTGAAACATCAAACGGAAATAATCGTGTCTGACAAAAACCCTCTTAAATAAGTTAGGTAGGTATTCCTTGTACGCCACAGATGCTTGGGGTCCTTCACCCGATCCTTGCATATTTCGCTAAAGAAATAGGTCATAGAAAAAGACTGAAACGCCCCATTTAAGAAAGGTCGACAGTTTTTTGAAGGCATGTACTCCGATGAATCATACATCAACCGGCATATAGATTTAGATGCCATGTACAAAAATCTCAGAGAAAAGTGAAAGAGACGAGAGCTGATCAACACGGACTGACGCATACGACGGCAGCTTACTTACTGAGGCACCAAATGAGTATTTATTTTGTAGAAGGTTTGAAAGTTCAATTGATATCTGCAGATTTACACTAGTCTGAAGACGACACGGGGAACCGACGTCGAACATTTACTCAATACAGTTTTCTCTCAATCTCAAGGAACGTAATTCATTTCAATATATATGTGTATGAATTAGAAAGGTGAAGTTTTTTGGGAAACAGCAAAATTTCATTGTGAATTTTCGAGACTGGTTCCCCAGCTCGTCTTCAGACAACGGGTTGTCGGAGACCCTCGTAGTGAACATCAAGGTCAACATGGCGGTTAATGCTATCTGCACCGGCGTGCCAAGCTTCGAGGAATTCCCGTGCATTTTTAGTGTTAGCCATGGCGACCACTTCAGCAGCGTCCCACTTGAAACGGTGGTCACAATCAAGAGCGTGGGCAAACACGAGAGATAAGGGTACGCGTCGGCGGATAGCTAACTTGTGTTCATTAGTGCGCGTCCCAAGTTATCGACCCGTGTGACTAATATAAACGCAACGGTAGTTAGCGCACGGGATGCGGTAAATGACGTTACTTTGTTGTTCTTTGGGTATGGGATCCTTTGCCCGGGATAGTGCTGCGTGCAAGGAGGACGCCGGCTTGTGGGCAATGCAGATGCCAAATAGGTTTAGTTGTCGGGCCATCACTTCAGAAATTCCTCGCATGTAGGGCAGGGAATAATATTTCCTCTGTGCCGCTTCTCCACTTGGACTCTGATCTTGTGATTGCCTCTGACGTCTGAGACAGTTTTTCATGAAGCTAATCGGATATCATCCTCAACTACGGGAGTTATCATCTGCGGCCCACAAAAAAGCTGCGTTCGAACTCTTTTTCACCGAGCCTTTCGGTACTGTAGCAGCCAGTATCTACTTAAGAGAGAGCTAGCCTATTTATACTAATTGTTCCGATCTAACGGATATCCGATTAGCTTCATGAAAAACTGTCTCAGACGTCAGAGGCAATCACAAGATCAGAGTCCAAGTGGAGAAGCGGCACAGAGGAAATATTATTCCCTGCCCTACATGCGAGGAATTTCTGAAGTGATGGCCCGACAACTAAACCTATTTGGCATCTGCATTGCCCACAAGCCGGCGTCCTCCTTGCACGCAGCACTATCCCGGGCAAAGGATCCCATACCCAAAGAACAACAAAGTAACGTCATTTACCGCATCCCGTGCGCTAACTACCGTTGCGTTTATATTAGTCACACGGGTCGATAACTTGGGACGCGCACTAATGAACACAAGTTAGCTATCCGCCGACGCGTACCCTTATCTCTCGTGTTTGCCCACGCTCTTGATTGTGACCACCGTTTCAAGTGGGACGCTGCTGAAGTGGTCGCCATGGCTAACACTAAAAATGCACGGGAATTCCTCGAAGCTTGGCACGCCGGTGCAGATAGCATTAACCGCCATGTTGACCTTGATGTTCACTACGAGTGTCTCCGATCACGGTGGGCTGACTGGTGCGTTCGTTCGCTTGTGCTTTGGAATTTGATCTAGCACCCTGCAAGCAGTTCTTTGACAGCACATAACCCTCCATTCCGCGTTCTTTGATAATCCAACCAACTGAGTTGCGGAATAGCTGTCCAATGCTTTTCTAGTCTTTGTCGGCGTCGAAATAATTACATATACTGCCAGTCCCTCTGCGATTAGCAGTGAAGCTTCCAGATAGACTTCCTGGACATAAAGGAACACTCATCCCGTAATCTGATCAGTGAGCTCCTCTCTACCATATAGACATAAGCTAGGTTACTCAACTCATGAAAGGTGTCGACCATTTTCAATAATTCATAATCACTCGCAAACAGACTCAACTACATAGAACACGTATCTTCATTAATAAAGAAACACGTTAAGGGAACCAGAAAAAAATATTAAAGGTAATGTTCCATTGTTTATAAATGGCAAAAACCTCGAACATGGTTGGAGTTGTGTAACCTTCTGTTTCATGTGTACATGTTCATGCAAACCACTAACTATATGGGGATTAACATTTACTAAATTTCTTAAAGTAATGTTGACATTACAAGTGTCTTTAAAATTGGTGTATTTTTAGGTATGGCGATTAGCCAGAAGCCTGCATTCTGAGTAGATGTTATAAAACGGCCTCTCCAGCATTCGTGGAATTCTTTACTCTTTCGGGCTGATAGGGATGCGGTTCAAGACGGCATATAAAAGTTGACTGAATCCGCCGATACAGACAGCATGCAAACAAAAAGTATTCATAAGGGCACATCCGTTAGGCTAGGTCAGTGACTGATAAAGTTAAATATAATTAAGCAATGCAATCTTTAACATACCATTTAGTATATGCAACGAGAACATTTCTTCTACGAAATTAAATTTGCGCACGTTTTATGTTCTGAATTGGGTCGAGTTTTTTAGATCAGCCTTGAAATATCGTTGTATACTTCACATTCTCAAGTGTTATCGATCGTCTGCGAAATTAAATTAGCACTCGTTTTATCGGCTGGATTGCCTTAAGGTTTTAGATCGGCCTTGAAATATCGTTGAATACGTCAAATTCTGCAGTGTATTCGATCGACAGCCCATGAAGACAGACGTACACGGAAGCATGCTGGTGGCCAATAGGTCAGAACTGGCATTTCCAGTCTCACATGTCCTTGTCGGTAATGTTATTCCCCTACATTACTTGATGACGTATGAATGCTGACGGAGCTTGGGATTGAATTATAAGAAACAACGGGACGGGTGTGCCCCATAAAGCGATCGCTGATCGTCGCTCTACGGAAACAATATATGCATATATATGTTAAGGAATACGGAATTTTTGGGAGAGTTGAGTGTATTGTGTAAATTTTCGAGACTGGTTCCCTATCTCGTCTTCAGGCAACGAATGGGTAAAAACAATTAACTTCGTGACATATTATGACAAAGGATTATATGATTGGTTAAAGTCATCTTCTCGCTATTGCTTTATTCACTTTGAATCTGTCCTTAACGATTGTGTATGTGGCATTTAGAATGATATGCCGGTTGATGCATGCCTCATCTGAGTGCATTGCCTCCAAAAATTATCGGTTTTGCCTTATTGGGCAGGCGCTAACAATGCGGGTGTTTTCAAATGCAAATTTGCGCCCAAAGATTTCCATATTCGTAATTATATCTCTTGTGATTCCTGCAAAGGACGAGCACGCATATTCCGTAACCTGATCGGTGAGCGCACACTGTCATAATTGAATTAACCAATGACAACCGACAGGACAACGTGCCCGTGGATCAATAGTAGTGACAAAAACCATGACAAAGAACCCGGGAACGAATCCCAAGTGATCTAAGCCTGAGGTAGGGTATGAGAGGCTGATGACAGCTATTATACCAGAAGTTGTCATTCCGGTCAAACTTGTATTCCTAGGAACCATCTCATCTAAATAAATATACGAATGTTGACAGAATGGCATTACCGACAAAGACAAGGGAAGCTGGAATGGCCATTTCTGGCATATTAGCCGTCGTCAGCCAGTCATACCCAAGCCCGAAGTGTGGAACACCCGAGCCTTGAACTCACGACCTGTTAGTTAGAAGTCCACGCCTCTAACCACCGCGACACGTGCCCGTTGCCCTGTGGGTTTTCGATCGGCAATATACAATGGTAGGGGCGCTCACCGATCGTCCATACGAACTCACTCGTTCCGTTGTGCCTTAAGGGATCTCACTCTCGATTATATGGCTGTACTTTTTTCAGTAAATGCTCTGATATTTCCTACCCGGACCTACTCGATATAATGTTTTCAGCAACGTTTAGTTCGAATCAATGACACCAGTTTTAACTTGCGATGTGTTCGTTATTTGCTAACTGTATTTAAACATGTCGCCAGCCGATTCACCCATCCTCATGCCGACGGCGCATTTTCAGCATTGTGACACTTGCATCTCGCCGACATCCTAACTGTCTGACACAGAAAGGTCGTGCTGTTTATCAGCCAGACGTTGTCCCACTAACCTGTCCGCAACTTATGTCAATGAAATTACCTCACTCATTTATCCCTGCAAAAAATAAACACAATAAACAGAAGACAGCGAGGATAATATTAATGTCGTTTTTGTATGCCTCAAGTGTATTTGCTAGATTACCAAGCCTCAACTTATGTAACCTATTTGTCTCAGTTCTGTCTATAGCTGCGCTAGCATTCACAAACAGTCCTCATAATAACTCACTCTTGTCGGTTTTCAATAGGCATTTCTAGAGTCCCTGTGTCTGTTCCATGTTGAAATTCAGGAGGAAATGGATTCGGAAATATAGAAATCTGCACAACCATGATGAGGTCTTGATCTTGAAGGTGTCAATTTTTTTTCTAGCGCCTATCGATCACAGAATTTGTTTTTATTATAAAACTTATGAAGATTTAAATTAAAACACACGATGAATCATTCTTCAGTTCATTGCATCTGCTCCATACGCATTACCAGACCTGCAAGTGTGCATTGGCTATAATTTGCTAATTGTAGTAACCAGTGATTTCCGTCGTAAGTCGATAATGCAATTGAATCACATAGTGTTTGACTTTTGTCCCAAAGAATGTTCCTTGGAGGAGTTAGAGAAGTGATTGTCAAACCACTGCTTATGTATGTTTTGATGACAGTTTATTATTTGTAATGATGGTGGATTGCTTACAGTACAGGTTGGGAGACGGGTTCCTTCCATTTGGCCATAGAACTTAATTTGGAGTATTCGCAAGCAGTCATTTAGCGGCTGATATAATGCGTTTTTAGTGGGATACTGGCAGACGGTGGGAAGGCCACAATGACCACTTTTTGCTTAATAGCGATTGCCAGTCAGCCATACCCAACCTCGGATATGGATCACCTAACATTCGACGCGGCATCTTAACCCGGTGAGTTTAAAAATACCACTGAACCACAGACATGTCGTCATGTCGGTTGTGGTCGGGAATATTAATTATGATATCATGGAACTCATCGAGCAGATTAGAGGACAAGTTCGTCCCCTTGGGCCTTGGACATTAATCTAGAGCAATCTAGGCAAATGTATGACGTTGTCCCACTAACCTGTCCGCAACTGATGTCAATAAAATTACCTCACTCATTTATCCGTGCAAAAAATAAACTCAATAAACGGAAGACAGCGATGATGAGGTTAAGACCGCTTTTGTGTTCCTCAAGTGTATTTGCTAGATTACCAAGCCTCAACTTATGTAACCCATTTGTCTCAGTTCTCTCTATAGCTGCGCTAGCATTCACAAACAGTCCTCATAATAATTCAGACTTGTCGGTTTTCGTTAGACATCTCTAGAGTGCATGTGTCTGTCCCATGGTGAAATTAAGGATGAAATGGAATATGAAATATAGAAATCTGCAAAACCATGATGAAGTCTGGATCTTGAAGGAGTCACCTCTCCACCACCTCCAGGTGAGGGAGGAGAAGAGAGCACCGTTGACGCTTTTATAGTCTGCCATCGCAGTTAGCAATCTTACACACCTGTCGTCTGGCCACCTCTCACCTTTTGGTGGGGCATCCGGTGGACACCGTCGGCAGGCACCCTTGAGATGTCGTATTTATGCTTGGGGTCGCAACAATGTCAACTAACTAGAAATAAACATCATGACCATTAAAATCTTAATGGTCATCGTTAAGCATGTGGTTACTCTAGTAGCCTTTCGTATCCGCTTACGATCACACTTTGCATTTGCTTAATTATGTCTCAGATCTCCGTGATAATCGTTCTTATGATACGTTTAGAAGGAAATATTTGTTTGCTCAAGATAACGCCTACCCCAACCGGATCGGTCAAATCTCTTTGCGTACACACGGTTAGTCAGACAGGTTCCGCGAACACTTCAAGGATCCGCCTACTAACAAGCTGTGTCATTGGCCTTGACGTTTACGTATTTCCACCTAAACGTCAACGAGTCGTATTAAAATACGTTGCTGTTTTGTATCGTTCAGTAAGATTATGCGAGATGGTTTTGATTCGTGAAGCTTTACCTTGAGGAATTGCTATGTTAAACATTTCGTGTTCCGCATAACCACACCGCTGCCAGTAAATAGCGCTGATCACCGCATACTCGAATTGCGGTATCTTAAAAACGAACTTCAAAATATCCTCCGTTTGAATCCTTAACGTCCTCACTATCCGCCGTTTATTATGTTTATTGTTTGCACGGTCAAAGGAGTGAGGTATTATCAGTGACCCCAGTTGTGGACAGGTTAGTGGGACAGCATCTGATTGTTACACAACACAACCCCTCTGTGTCATGCATTTAGAATATCAGCGAGACTGAATTACAGGTGTTTCACTGCTGACAATATGCAAAGTCTGCATAAGGGTAGGTGAATGTGAGGTCGAGATCTCATTTTGCGCATTTCGGTCACATCACTCGTTAAAACTTGTACAAACCGTTTTCAGTCGACGGACAGTAGGAGGTGCGATGAAGGTCAGTTCGGAGAGGGTAATTTCATAAGAACGGTTACAGACTAAGAGAGGAAAGTAATACGTTGAAAATAAGGCCTGCTAAATGAACCGCCTTTGTGAAAAAAATATTGGAATAATATTGTATCGAGTAGGTCGACGCTGCAAACATCCGGATTACTTGATGATTAAATGCCACCGTATATGTAGTACAACCAAGCTATATGTAATCACTGGGGGCCTTTGTTGATCAATGTGAAGAGAGAAGATATATACCGAAAGAACGACAAGTGCCTTGACAAGATATATTTATGTATATATGGTTTTGGTAGATTGGTGTTTGGCATATCACGCCGTGGTTGACTGATTTCCAGTTTTGCTTGCACCGTGGGCCTGCAGTTTAGGTAGAAACACAAGGCGATAATTGCTATGGGCATGTTGCTATTTTTCCTGGATATTATTATTATTTCTGAATTCATGCACCTATTTTGTTATATAACCACCTCTTTTTTATTAGCACATCACTTTTTTATTCCCACATACCTTGTCGTTTTACTACCATGCTCCCGCGTGTTCGCTGCCTCGCTGCTTCTTATTTTCCCGTAAGAAGAAGAACCTTCCGTCACTTACCAAGAGTGTAAAATATCACCCCTTGTCACTCCTCCCCGGTCACCCCTATTGGCGGCTGCATACTCCCTCGGACGTCGACTTCGCGGAACTTAGCCAGCGGCGGTTTATTCACTTACTTGTAGTTAACTGATGTTTTATATGTTTGATATGCTAAAAGTGTAGCTCTGAACCACCATTACTCGTAAACAAGTAGAAAATTATCGAGATGCAGGAACGACGGAGCAGTTACCACTCAACTCCTAATACACTATAGTAAGTATTTAATGAGGATTTTTATGATATTTTGCTGACCTTGGCAGTGATAACGTCCAAACGCGTAACGCATATTAGTATATTCGGCTCGGGTATTCAGACTTATATAGGCATTATTGATTTCCGTGCTGTTATTCGATAGGGAAATACGATAGACCAGCTGCCCAGAACACATTTCTGTTGATAGGGAAATTAAAGTATTTTCAGGCCACATCTCCTTTAGCATGGAAGATGCGAGTCTCCATATATGTCTGCTCTTGTTCGTGGTTTGCGTGCACACACCTCGGTTGTGATGCTCGTGCCATTTATTTGATTGCATTTTGACAACATTTCATGTTAGCAAGCATTCCATGCGCTCCGCTAGTAATAATGTTGCACTCCGCAATTTCTCCGCCTAACTTGTTGAAATGCCATCCTCTTTGATATGCCTCCCACCGGTTAATAAAATAACCACGACCACCTGCATCATATCTGACACGACTATGAAACCGCATTGAGACTGCAGTACAGACACTGAAAACAGACCTGTCGCCATCACAGTCACACATGCTTAAGCTGGCGTTAATTATTCGCGGCCGCTTCGTCTTCGTTGTGTGATCTCGCCGTGGGAAAATGATCAGTCCTACCGCTTACTGACCACGAGATTCCCAATTGACCTGTCCCAGACTGGTGTTGTTGACACTATCTCATGCTGTTCATAGCGCCAACAATAAACCCATTAACATCCAGACGATGAAAACTCCAGCTTAGCGTAACTGTCTTCGACCTATTTTCTTGCATAGACGGACGATACATGACATTCATGGGCATTTGGTCAGGGTGTTCAAGATATCAATTTGCGCCCTCGGAGACAAATTCCTTCGGGTATGCTATGCATCATTTGCGCAGGTTTGGCATTCAGCATCTCATTCAGCATTTGTTGCATCCTCTACATACATGAACGAGTTCTCACTTGGCCTGCGCACTTGTCAACGAAAACGGATTACTGGTTAACACTTGCTTAATTAAATGGTTGTGCCAGTCTCCACAAAAATGGCACTAAGTTCAAATCGCAGACTATCAAATGAGTTGGTAGAAACAATTGCTGCTTTAATGCTTTTTACTTATGCCAAAGAAACTTGGTGAGCCATGTGTTCAGACCTACAACTAATTCCTGTGCTGTTAGTATGGCGACCATGCAGTGTCCGAATTTGAATTCTCACAACCTCAAGTTATGTGAAATTAAACGGTTAAATCTCATAGGTGATCGTCCGTTGTCCATAGTTGATTAGTCATGCATGGGGTGCATGAGATTTTCGCTTCGAAAAATCACCTGCAATTCGACGATTGACGACTTTTGGAGGAGACACTTAGAATTGATTCAAGGCCGTCTTTGTTTTCTTCCTAAACAGCCGTACGTACGCCGTTGGAGGCCGCATATGTAATATTAAATCATCGAGGTTTAAGCACGGCGCCAGTAGCACAATATGCTTTTTTTGACCACGGCTGGCGGATCTTACTAAATAAATGCAGGCATCCATCAGAATTGACCTCTTGTGAAGTAGGGAAAACTGTCATCACATTAAGTCGTGGTGATCAAGCTTGCTTGCAAATGATTAACCGAAGAGATTTCATTTGTACCACGTTCATGAGGTCATCGTTCGAATTTGCTCATTACTGATTATGAGCAGGTACTATTGCGATTGGTTCCCCAGCGTCCCACCGTAAATAATTATGTGAATAGTGGAAGTGTGCCCTTCTACTTAAAGTCAAAAAATGGACGGGAATTATTCGATTGCATTTACGTTACAAAAACCTATATCACAATGGCGTTTTATGGTAGAACTACAGCGCTTCCCCGTGACCTAGCGAAAGAAGAAGAAAAAGACGAGTCTTGAGTTTTTTTACCGGACAGCAATATCATATGTGATATGTCCCAAGCATTATTAGACGCGGGATATTATCCAAGCCGTATGTAAGCTGGATTATATAGTTGCGTTATACGAGATGGCAATGCAAACGCATTTATAAAATATTCGGCAGCTATCTTTTGTTGCACTTCATTAAACATCGACTCGCCGATAATACAGTTTGTTGTCGCTCTGACTATTTCAAGAAACATATTCACGTTTGTCTCAGAGTGAAAATATATGTGTGTTGCCTGCATCGTCAGATCATTTGCGTTAGCAAAAAGATACGCGTCCAGATCTTGCAATCGGACAAATCCAAAGCGTTTAGCTACTTCGAAGGAGGCTTAACGTATCTGCAAGTAAATGAAGGATAATTTGATGAACACTGTACTGATAAAGTGAGCGTACATAAGCTGCCAATGCTAAGGTGCGCATTTTTTTCAAACTGTCTACATTGGTGAATGACGAGGTGATGATTCATTACAGGTTTGATCACTTAATGCATATGAACTACGAAATCCTGAAGGCGAACACTAACTTTTCCGCATATGAAATCATTTGGTCGAATAATCTACTGGATGTTATTTGATAATTATGACGCGTTTCGGATTTTGGCGAGGAAGGAGAATGAAACATCAGTCCCGGGCCGCGTCAGGGGGAAGGTTGGCACCGGAAAATATAATTATATGCGGGTAGATTTGAGCCATGACAACTGTAGGACCTGTGTGGAGATCTCATGTGGGCATAGGACCGGTCCAAATAGTTATGTGGCGCTTTTTGATCTTGCAGAGCCTTCAGTTTCTCCGCTACTCATTTTGCTCTCTCGTGGTATGGCGAGTTACTAATCTCAAGGTTTGTATGAAACGGTGTACCTTATTTGTTGATCTTCGTCAAGTCGTATAAGCAAGGTATATGCGTGCCGACGGGTCACAGGTTCTCAACCCCGTATTCGCTAATGAAACCGTCCGCTTAAAGTGTTTTTATGCACTCAGTCATTTGTGCTTCAATCTGATCTGTACGATCATTCTCCTTTTCTGTCTATCGGAACCTTGCCGGACCCGACGGAGTTGACTGTATTTTTGTAGTGTAGTCTGCCCTGTCCATCCAAACGCTGCCAGGACACCATATTATTTTCGTTCCGCTGGAGTTACCTTAATTTCTCCCTTTGACTTTGAAAAAAAGTCCCGATCTTTGTGACCACCGTTCAGACAATTATAAGAGCAGTTAACTGACGTAAAATAATGACGTTGTACACTCTCTGCCGACACTGACTGAAGGCGGTGAGCATGATTCATCAGGTTCGCGGAAGGTGTATCTGACTCAATCTGCAAAACGGGGTACCCAGCGATAAGGTTTCGATAGACGTTGTGTTGAGATATATATGCGAATAATCGCTTACGTACCGAAGTGGGTCTTCAGGAACCTTCAATTATGGTCTGCATTCGTGAATACTCTCATGGAGGGAAGCCACCTCAACTTCTACACGTATATCCCAAATGGACTGCACCTAATTCTCTAAACCCTATCTCATGTCGTCGACTGGTGGTCACGTCTGGCTGCTAGTTGACACGCGTGACGCCCTGCATCATCCATCATTGTACGGATGCTCTCTTATTCATTTTCGGCATATCTCCACAAGGTATCACAGGTGACAACCGTACGACTCCGTCGTGTTGCTCTCCAGTAGGGTATATAAATCATTTGTAAAATGATTTAAAGCTAAGTTTATCCAGTTGCTTTTGTCATAGGCGGTGTACAATGAAGGCGATCTTACTGTCACATCCTTAGTTTAGCTTGAAACTTTGACCTTAAATAAGGAATTTATGTTTGTCACCCTAAACTGCACAGAAACAATAACTCGCCTTACGGACGTCGGTATGGGTTTCGATTTCAAAAAGGCTGATTTATTTTCAGTAATAAGCATTGCACATATATATTGACAAAGTGAAAAATTCACCGCCCGTAATATGATAATTTGAACGACTGCAAATCGAGCCTTACAACGGAAACTTTGGCCGTTTTTGAACGCCGTTAAAGAAAAACAGTCTGTAACGGAGTTGATTTCAATATATTTGAGTCGAAATTCACATATTTTACTACCACCATGAAGAGTTGTTTCTTGCCAAGTCAAAAGCCCTTCTACCTTCTCCTCCATGGTTGTACGGTTGTCAAAGTGAGGACATATGCGTTCTCTATGAAAAGCTGAATATAATATTTTAGGAAAATCTGTGGTCGCCTTCGAATTTAAACTGTATTTTTTACACTAAAAATAATACTCATAATATAAGAAGACGAAGTAGACACTACGCAAGTTTCTAATGACTATTGGAACCTGAACGCGTTCAATTACCTAGGTTTCTCACTCGATAATACATAATGCCTACGCAAACTGCAAGTAAAACGAACTTGTTCTTTGTTACTGGTGAAGGATTCAAGGCGAAGGACATTTGGCTTGCTGTCCCCTATTCTACGCAAACCATCTTTCATCGGATCAGCTCTTATGCAATAAATGCTTGTGGCATGCCATGGGGGATTCTCACATCTACAAGCAAGTGCACTTGGAATAAATAATGCCAGCACACCAAAGTGCGTCATTTTGTATTTCGATTGTCCTGCTCGGGCATTTATGTGAAATCATAATCGCAGAACTCCACGAAATCGATTAGGCCTGCCAATAGCCTCAAATATACTAACCATAAGTGCGTTTTATATCATGAGTGGTTACTGAGACGGCTACGCCTAGTAAAAGACCTGCTTTAACTAGTTTTAATTGTCGGGCTGTGTATCCTTTATGTCATACGTGGTGTGGCGGTCAAGGATATAAGTCCAACTTAACCATACACAATAATTTCGTTTCGAATAATGTCAGAAGTCAGGGAGCTGTGACGACTAGTTTATTCTGCACACAGGGCAGGTTGCCGTAAGTTGGCTGTTTGCTTGTGACAGAGATAAGTGTCGCTTCACGGAGAGCGTCCCTTGCGGTGTGATGTTTTCGCGGGAGTGCGTGTCTTTGTCAGTAGGAGGGGCTGAATGACTGAGTGTTGGTCGTGTGATTGGACAGATTAGGGGAGGAATAGGGGGTGCATACTCACAAGGCCTCACGGGTATGAAGCCAAAGCGTTCGACGCGCGTGAGTAGATGGAAGTTTGTGAGGGCAGCCGGGAGTCACTGCAGGTGGACCGGAGGTGTCCCGGTTCTAGCCGGCAGGGCGGCAGTGTGTCGACGGTTGTCGCGGTCATCGATCAACAAAACGGAGCCGAAGAAAGGGGGACTGGATCGGCTGCTACAACTTTTTTCCAGGCACTAAACGAATTGAAGGCGTCGACATGCTAGACAGTCACAAAGTTGTCGGGACTTTGGACGTGACGACCAGAACGTATGCGGCGAACCGGAGGCGGGCTGTCGCCAGTATGTTGAGGAGGCATCACTATCTTCGGCGGGGTATAGTGTTGGGCGTAGACGAAGTCGAGACCTCACAGAATCTGATCAATGAGCAGTCAAAAGTTTTGAGTGGCATTCCTCAGACCAAAGGGCATACGGTGAATTCGAATAATCCGATATGAGTGGTCACTGGGGTTTTCCGCAGATCACTGGCCTCGATTGGGATTTGGTGGTAAGCACGAACAAGGTCAATCTTGGAGAATATCCGTTACCATGCAGCGAAATAGTGGAATCTTGGATGTTCGGGACGGGATACTGGTCGGCGAAATTCACTGAGTTCAACGTCTGATAGTCACCACAATAACGCCAATCGCCGCTCTTCTTCGGGAAAAAGTTGACGGGTGATGCCCAAAAGCTGTCGGACTGTCGGATGATACCGAGTTCGAGCATGTGATCGAACTCTGCCTCAGCAATCTTCAAACGATCAGGAGCAAGACGGCCTCAGGGGTGATTGGAAGGGACAGTCAGAGATAAGCATAACAGTAAGTGAGTTCACGCAGGGGTTCGCATCGGATTGACAACGGGCATGGAGGTTGGTGGTGCTGTCGACAAGTCGCCGATTCCTCAAATCAACTAGTAGCCTGAAGTTCCGCTAACAGCTGCACTTGCATTTTTCAGCATCCTAGAAAAATAATACAGGCTTGCCAATATCATGCAAATAACCACACTTTCTCTAGCGATTAATCACAATAAATCTACAGAAAACGTGATTGCTTATGAAATGTTCACCAAAATTTTGAAATGCGTTTTCTGACCTACTAGGGTCTATTCTGAGCGCAGCAAACAGTCCCAATGTGGTATGCATGTCATGTTAAAATTTGTGAGGCTATTGGTTGGTTAAATCGATTTTTCAGAATTATGCGATTATGATTCCACATAAATGCGCAAGCAGGACAATCAAAATGCAAAATGACACAATTGTTTGTGTTGGCACTATTTATTTCAAGCGCACTTGCTTGTATATGTGAGAATCTGCCATTGCATTCTAAAAGCATTTACTGCATGATCAGCTGATCAAACGGAAGATGGTTTGAATAGAATAGTTGAAAGCGAGATAAATTTCACTCACACTGATTTTTTCACCAGAACAAAAGGACAAGTTTGTTTTACTTGCACATCGCGTAGGCGTTATCTGTTTGTGTAAAAGAAACTTAGAGGACAAAAACGCGTTCAGATTCTAAGATGCATTATAAACTTTCTTAGTGCTTTTTCTGTCTTTTTATATTATAAGTCTTAATTAAAGTGCACTAATAATTATTTATAGTCTAAAACATCTCCAGATTCTGCTAATATATTATTTTTAGTTTTGGATGGAGAACCTACATGTCCTTACTTTGACAATCATACAACCATGGAGGAGAGGGTCGAAGGTCTTTTAACTTGGAAAGCAACAACTCTTTATCATCTTCAGAATGGTAGAAAAAGATGTGAATTTCGACTGAAAATAATCGAAATCAACTCAGTTACAAATTGCGTTTTTATAATGGCGTTAGAAAACGGCCAAAGTTTCCGATGTAACGCACGATTTTCAGGCTTCGAAATTATCAAATTACGGGCGGTGAGTGTGCCTTTTCACCGGTTTATATGCGAATTGCTTAGCAGTTAAGTAGGTTAGCGTTTTTGAAATCAAAACATTTACCGATGCCGATTAAGCAAGTTATTTACTCCGTGGATTTTTGCGTTACAAATATTTATTCCTGATATAAGCTTAATGTTTCAAGTCAAACTTATGACGTTGTAGTAAGAATGCTTTCATTGTACACCGCCAATAGCATGCAAGCTATGCAAACCGGTCCTATGCTCACAGGAGATCTTTATGCGGGTGTCACACTTGTCATGGCTCGAGGTCACCCGCATATAATAATCTTTCCCCGTGCCCACCTTCCCTTCACTCAACCTGGGACTTTGGTTTTTCACTCCCCTCCTCCCTAAAACCCGAACAACAGCATAATTATCTACCTGCCTGTATCTTTTGATTTATTATTTTTATAGCTATCCAAAAGCCCAGACCTAAAATGAATTTTAACTCGTTAAAAGGATAATTGAATCTACGTACCACAGTATTCAGCCTTATACATTGAATTTGAACGTTTCATGTGTTCCAGTAGATTGAAAGATCAAACAATACCAAATGCGGAACACTCAGGAGTTCTCTTTCAGGATATAGTAGCTCACATACATTGAATGATGGCTGTACACTAGCCCTGACATTTCTGTTCTAGCGTCAAATTTATCGAGCCTCTTTAGTGCCACTGTGGTCTGACTGGAATGATGTTTACCTTAGGATTGGCAGCGTATGTACCTATACTATGTTCATAAAGTATTAACCAAACTACTTTTCACTTACTCACAGATACGATTGGCGTTCTATCGTATTCGAAGCTGTTGTTTACGTAAAAGCGGATGACCTAGGAATGCAGGCAACACACATATACTTTCATGCTGAGACAAACGTCAGCAAGCTCCTTGACATAGTCAAAGCGACAAGAGGCTGTATTGACGGTGAGCTAATGTTGAATGAAGAGCATCAAAAGATAGCTGCTGAAAATTTTATCAATACGTTTGCATTGCCATCTTGTGAAGCGCTGCGATATAATCCAGCATACATAAGGCTTATGTAATTTCCTGCATCAAATAATGCTTGGAGCAACCCGGATATGGCTTTACTGTCCCGTTAACACTGAAACTTGTCTTCTTCTTTTGCAAATTCCCAGGGACAACACCGGATTTTTATCATAAAGCGATATTGTTATGTAGGTTTTTGGCAAAAAATATAAATAAATGGCACATTGGTTATGTTTGACTTCTAGTACGAGGCTATACTTCAAATGCTTACAGAATTACAATATGTTACCTACCTCGTAAAATCTGTCCAAATTTACGTATGTGTGTCATTATCTTGCAAATCGACATCAACGTATGGATCTAATACCTATGGTGACTAAGTGTACACTTAAAAGAATTAAAAATATAAAAGAAATAATAAAGCCAGTGCTGTTTAGTCTCGAGATGTAGATTTTTGGAAATGATGAATATCGCGAAAACGTCAAAAATTGTTGTTAATTAGTGAACTTTATTTGTAGACGTAAAGACTGTCGCTTCACGCAAAAATCGAAGCAAATACGAAAGTGCAAAGTAATGACGTTTAAAGCTAGTGTTTACATGAAGGTTGCATCTAATTATTCTCCGAGAATTACTGTCGTTTCGTATATGTCGATTCGGTAACAGGTTACATACCCAAAAAAATGCAAAGCCGGCTTCCGAGGCTTCGTGGCATTTGTGACTATTTTCAGTTGAGGAAGATGTGGCTTAACAGGAGAAACATAATTTTGCTTGATTTTACTGATGGGAACGTCGACGGAACAAAAAGTTCGATAAGGCCACTCAATACCAGACCAATCGATGATGTCACATCTAAATGGAACTCTCAGGCGTGACCGTAAACAAACCACTTTGTGTTTCTGAGACAGCGAGATATGAATTTGGTCTTCTTTGAAATCATAAATTCAAAATTTACAGAAAAATGGCTCCATTTACAATGAGCGGTAAATAAATTAATAGATTATTCTCGAGTCAAAAAGGTTAACACAAAAGGGACGATTATTATAAGGACAGTTTAAGTTTTAGCTTCTGTATTTCTATCTCTTCGCACGTATGATAGCGCGCCAGGAATGGCAATACATAAGATCAAAAAGCCAATGTGCGACAAGGCATAAGTCGGAAGCTGCGGCGCATCGGGCGGGAAGACTTCGCAGAAATAAGATCAGAATGCGAGGGATGGGCAACGTCATCCATAATCCGACCAGCAAATTGATTGACCATATTGAAATGTCATTGTGGGTAAGTGTCGCCTAAAAAAATAAACAACAGTACCGGTAGAATTGGGCATTCGGAGGACTCATTTGAAAATTAGATGAACGTTTTTGTTTGATTTATTTGTCCCTTTTGTTCGTTTTGGATTGCGTTGAGTTTCAGTCAAGGCTTGTAATATTGCTAAATACTTCATGCTTTTCAGTGTTGTCACCCGATCGTTCACAGACAGATTGCATTTAATCTGTCTGCCAAAAGCCTTTAACTAAGGTATTTCTTGAAGGCATTCACAAACAAAATAAGTGCGTAGGTTTTATTTGTCATGTAGAGGGTGGTTTGGTTACATTGGAAGACTCATTTAAAAATAGAGTTACATTTTTTAATAAAATGGCCGCTCAAAAAGGAGGACAACAACAAATGTGCCTTCAGTCAATCAGAGGACTGCATTCTTTTAAGACGTCTCTGCACACTTTGAATTTCTGCCTGGCGAGGCCGAAAACAATTTGACAATTTTGGTCTCTGAAACGTAGTGAAAACAAAATCTTGTTTTAGTAGACTATTTATATATTAAAACGTAGTGGGTGAAACCAGTTTTCTGGCATTTAAAAATAGATATAAATCTGGCTAGTAAAGAAGAATTTGGACTTCAAGACGCAATACCTAGGCCACATAAATATTTCAAGCACTCTATAATTTTGTAAGGCAAACCTGCAGACGAGTTTGTTATTTGTAAATTTAAGAGACGTGATGACACGTAAATAAGCAATTTTTTTTCTGCCGCTGTCGTGTACTTAGGAAATAACGTCTACCAGTCGTACTTAAAACATAATGTGTGCTACTGTCAAACCACTCACATATTACATTTAATTTTGCATTCGTAATTCCACTTAATGTGTTTAATTATTGTTCGCAAAATTTGCAAACGCAAAGAAATTAGAGTAGTCAGACAATCATTTAAGAGGTGGGACGATTGTAGATAATGCATCAGACTGTCTATAACAGACGACACAACATTATACGTTAAAGCGCCAAACCGAAATAATTGTGTTTAACTAAAACTCACTTAAATAATTACAGTAGGTATTCTTTGTGCGCCCGAGATGCTTGGGGTACTTCACCCAATCCTTACATATGTCCCTGAAGAAGTAGGTCATAGAAAAAGACTAAAACGCTTTATAAATATATATAATGGTAAGGGGGCTGCCGATCGTTCTTACGGGACTCACCCGTTCCGTTGTGCCTTAATGGCTCTCTCTCGAACACAACCAACAGCCGCAGAGCGGCGCATGATATAGGAGGTATGTCATTACCGACAAAGAAAAGGGAGAATGAAATGGCCATTTCTGGCTTATTTGCCGTTGTCAGCCAGTCGTATTTAACCCCGAAGTGTGGAAAACACGAGGTTCGAACTTACGACCTGCTAGTTAAAAAGCACGCTTCTAACCACCGTTGCCCTGTAGGTTTAGATCGGGAATGTGCAATGGTAAGGGGCGCTCACCGATCCATATCCATATCGTAAAACATTACACCGTACTCCCGACATAGATACTTGCTATAGGCCCAGACACGTGTTTCGTCGATATTCTGCCGCCGCGTGACACAGCTGCGAGGAGTTCGGTTCTTTAATGTGACCCCCAGCGTTCTCCATGCGATTTCTGGTATATGAACTCCAAAGAATAATCAAGTGAATAAATTCAGAAATTACTCAGTGCAGTACATAAAGTTAAATATTTAGGGTAATGACTTTTTTAGGGTCGGAGCGCAAATGTCAATTAACATTTAAGTCGAAGACCATCAGCTACAGCGGAATTACCACGTAATGCTCATTCTTTGAAGTTCATATAGCAAAAAACCCATAGAGGACGCTGGAGGTCCCACTAAGGTATCGAACCGCTAGCAGCTGTTTCACGCAGCTGCAGAATATAGGCGAAACACGTGTCTGGGCGTTAAGCAAGTATCTATATAGAGACTACGGTATAATAATTCACCATATGATCTCATACTACTCGCGGTAATACTTATTTGTAGAATGTGCATTACGTTGTAATTCTACAGTAGTTGATTGGTTTCGCTTCGAATTTTCATTGAAATTTATGTCCTAACCCTGATAAGTGCTGTTCCGGATATTTCACTCCAAGATCTGCACTGGGTAATTTTTGAAATCATTCATTTGATATATATATATATATATATATATATATATCCCGTTCATCATCCCCAAAAGAAGACGAAGAAGAAAAAGAGGCGATGCCATGGACCACACTGTATTGGTGCTGACGTTTCGGAAACATCCTCGTTTCCATCATCAGAGTAGTGGTAGGGTGTTTGTTCCTGCTAGCTCAGAGTTGTTCTGTCTCGCAGCCTGTCTCATGTTATAGGCATGCCTGCTACACGAACTCTGACCTGCCTGCTGGCGGGGGATTGGCTTAGGCGCTGGTGTGACCTCTGCCCCCTGCCCGGCCGCCGTTGTCGCTGCTAGGTCCGTGTGCCCTTGGGCCCTCCCTCCATAATTTGACGGGCTGATCAGCTGCCGTTGCATGTGGGAATCGGGGTCGGCTGTTTGGGCGCGTCGGTGGGTCGATATCTCGCGTCGGTCGTCTGACACCCGGCTGGCTCTCTCCTCCTGCTGGGAAGGTGACAACTGTTGAGAGAGCCGCGATTTGCTCGCCAGCGCTGTCGGCCCCGTCCGAACTGACGCTGTTGTAGCAGATTTCTGTTTTCCTCAGTGATTGGAGCTTCACGAATGACAGATTCCGCAGCTGCAATGAAGTCAACAGGTTGGGCATCCGTCGTATTGATAGAACTGCCTACATTCCTTGTGAAGGGGATATGACGAAGACTCTAATGAGCAAAATTAACAAGGACCTGGCAACTCTTCGGAAGTCAAAAGCGATAACACAGCTTGACTGGCAGAGGATGAAACCAAAGGATTCCGCAATCGCGAGATTCTATGGTCTACCCAAGGTCCACAAACCAGGAACCCCCCTACGACCGATCGTTTCTCTAAGAGGCACACCAACGTTTGGCCTGGCTAAGTGGCTGTTCCAGCGTCTGAAATTCCTAACCTAGGGTTCTGAAACTACCATCCACTCAGCAGAGCGATTCCTTGAAAAACTGCAAGGTATTCAACTCACAGATGACGAAGTGATGGTATCTTTCGACGTGATATCACTCTTCACTTCCATCCCACAACATCTCGCGGTTGAAACTGTGCAAACCTTGTTAGAGCAACGTTATACCGAGACGGACAACAAACTTCAGATAAAAAACCTTGTCGATATCCTGAAACACTGCTTGAAGACCTTCTTCACCTTCAATGGAGCCACGTACGAACAAGTTAAAGGCACACCGATGGGGTCGCCGTCATCCAGCTTGATTGATGAGGCAGTGTTACAGCGACTGGAGGCACGGGCTTTTGACCACTACCGACCACGATTGTGGGTACGGTATGTTGACGACACATTTGTCATCATCAATCGGGACAGGATTGGGGAATTCACGCAACATCTGAACTCGATCTACCCAGATATCCAGTTCACGATGGAGGAGGAAAAAGATTGCCAGTTGCCGTTCCTCGACGTACTAGTCCAGAGAAAAGGCGATGGGGGACTAAAAACAACAGTTAACCGAAAGGCGACAAATACCTCTCGTATTCTGAGTTTTCTCAGTAACCACCCCCTTTCGCACAAACGCAGCTGCGTAAGAACACTCTACCGGCGGGTAGAAACCCATTGCACAGAACCAGCCGACAAGAAGGCCGAGGCTCAGTTCCTGAGGAAACTCTTCACCATGAACGGCTACCCTGGGAATTTCGTCGAAATGTGCAGGCGAGAAAATCGGGGAAGAAAATCGAAGGGGCAGCCGAAACCGAAGTGCTGGCGCGCAGTGCTGTACGTAGCTGGTTTGTCAGAAGAATTCGCCAGACTGGTGAGCGAATTTGGGATGGGCGTCGCGCACAGACCTGAAGCCACAATCCGCCGGCAACTCATGCACCCCAAGGATCCGATCCCCATAAATCAGAAATAGGGGGTCATTTACCGCATAGACTGCAATTGCGTTCAGGCCAGTTATGTTGGTGAGACCGGAAAACAGGTCCGCACGAGATTGCATGAGCATGAATTGGTCGTGAGACGGAAGGATAAACTCTCTTTGGTAGCCGCCCACGCCTCCTCGCCAGGACACGCCTTTGACTTTGGGAGCGTGAGTATACTAGGACAGTCAGACAACCGAGTTGCGCGCCTGCTGCAGGAAGCGTGGCACTCAACTGAGGACGCGATTAATCGACATATCGATCTGCCAATCGCCTATCAAGCACTGCGTGATCAAATCAACAGCGCAGCTAGAGTTTACCCCCTGCAGAGGTGAGCTAAATACACGACGAGCTGTACAGTTTTTTTTCATTCCTTGACGATGGGCTCGCGTGAGAGTTCGAAACGTCGGATAAATAAACCATTGGTCCCAGCGATCGCCTTCCCGTCTTCTTCTATGCAATTACCTGGGCCGCGCGTATTCTCTATCATTCCGAATATTTTTATTTATATATGAAACCTAAATATATTAATCCCTAAAATTAAACATGTAATTTTCTACCAAATGTACAAAAGAAATCCTGTTTTCTGTAAAATATATTTGAATTTATAAGGCCTGCGACAATCGATATGTAAAGTTCATGCTACATAAGTAGTTGTTTTTTTACAAAGTTTGGATTCTTTAGGTGGTAAAAAGAAGTGCCTTTTAAATCCGACATCCTGGCGAGTCCGAAACGCTATAGGGTTATGTTGCATGATAATCATTATAACACCCCCCCACTTAAGTTATCCTTCCAAATCGCAAACACATTCCAGACTTTTGGCGGACATTTCATGAGATCTGTCACGCAATGCATTTTCAATCATTAGATGATCACTGCACACCTTGATTAAGCTTGATCTCGAGCACCGCCGGCATTGAAATAGCGGAAAATAGCAGTATCGCCTATGACATGGTAAACTGACCTGTGCATTTCTGCCCTGATAATGACTAGCAGCTCAACAAAAAGAGGCCCTATGCGGACCATGCTCCCATTTATGAGTTCAAACTTGTGACTCTATTCCAAGTTGGTTTCCGCATATTTGATTATCTGAATGAAGGCAAAATAAGTTTGAAACAGTACTGCGTGAACCCATTGGAAATTTATTTTATTTATCTCTTTGTCATCATATCCGGGCAGAATTCAGTCAGGTAAGGATTAAGCGCGTCCTTTTATCACATTTATATATAGCAGCGGCGGGCGCTCACTGATCATTTTACGGGATTTATGTATTTACCAAGAAATGAGAGAAACTCATCCATTGTCTTTCCGAAGCAAACAGCTTTTTGAAGATTATAGACCTAACGATCTGCCTTCCACCGACCAGGCTGAAGTCGGCCAAGCCATGATTGCAGAGAGGGGACGACATAGTGTGGGGGTAGAATGATACAGAGGTGTTTAGGCTTGTTTGCCTTCATTCAGCCAATCATAACCCTGATTACCAGTTGAACAGCCGACAAATCTGTGTGTGCACATTCCCCTTAGTGAATGACCATCGGATCTGAAGTGACGAAACATAGCAGATAATGATGTGTTTACGGACTTCGGTTCAACGAATTGTTGATGGCTCGTCTGATGGAACCCAACGGTGAACCATTTACAGCAGGTTCGCGAACGCATGTTTGTGTTTCCAGTCTCAGCCGGTGTTCAGGATTATGATTAGTTGAGTGGAGGCAAGGAAGCCCGAGACAATTCCATATGAATCTGGCACATCCTCTGGCACCCCCTACCCTTAGAATCTGTCGTCTTCGTTACGTGTGTATTTCTTGTGTCCTGGGACTCTATCTGAAGACTTCGCTAGCTGTTGCGCAGCTATTCTTATTATATGCAGATATGTTTACGTGAGGCAAGTACGAGAAGGACTGGACAGCTAGTCCGTAACTCAGTCGGTAAATCTCTGAACTGAATAACATCCAATGATCAGAGTGCGGAATCGAGGCTTAGATGCTACAAATCCGAGTCTTGTTACTGATGGCGGAAAACGTCTTATAAATCATAAATGGCCATTTAAGCCTACCTTGTCTTCTTGAGCAATCTCATTCTGCCAATAGTCGCCAGAAAAGTGCATGCAAGGCTCTAAATCGGACACCAAGGCGCAACGAGCGAACAGGTACCGCAATCCAATCAGTAAACGCATTGATAACGTGACTGATATATACAAGAAAGTAGCACCCGAGCGCGATCGGTGAGTAATCCACTACTACGGTTAATACCGCCCGCTCGCAAGCGAAAAAAGAAAAAAAGCCGAGCGCCAGGCCCTGGACTTCTAAACAACGAGTCACCTGTTTACCCACCAGGGGCTGGATATGGCTAATTGATGGCGTCTTTTAATTCAGGAATCGCCATTCCAGTCTCCCTTGAATTTGTCAGTAACGTAATGCTGCAAGCATTTTTCTGACTCAAGACTTAGGCATTTGGCAGTGTAGTATGAGTTTAAATTCACAGCAGCAAGAGGAAGCGCAATGCTTGAGTAGAACCAACACTCGCCAGCCAGCCCAATAGACCAAAATATAAGACATATAAGATGCTAGTTTATTGTGGTTGCTATGTGCTGAGGGATTGCGCAGAACTCAATAGAAATAAAATGTATATATCTGAGGCCGTCACGCGTGCCTTCCAAATATAGTGTGTGCATAATTCGTGGAAGCAGGCAAAAACACAAATGCTGCCATTAAGAATAGGTGGTAGGCTATGATTGTGGCAAGACTGTCAGCGTACATTAGGCGTCTTAGTCATAGCATGTGCGGTATTTAGCCTTATTGACTGGTCTCATGGCGAGTAAAACGCTGCTGAATCTGTAGCCCGTCATCCAAATCGTAAATTTTCCAGCCGGTAGCGGATTCCAGTTCACCCGTTACCGCTTCTCTGATTCAAAGTCCCTATCAGATGAACCGGAGTGGAGTCTGCAGTATTTCAATATTCTCTTCACCAAATACTCATGTTATGTTCGGTTGTCATTATCAAGACAACATCCGAAGTTCTCCTGAATAATTCAATTCATCGAAAACCCAACCCAACTTAAATTGCATTCTGGAAGTTTTTTTACTGTTTGTTTGATTTACGCCTTACATATGTTCCTGGAGATGTGCTTAGGCTTGCATTTGAGGTAAAAATTATTGTTTGGTCTAGATTCATTTTGCGTCACCTCGGATATCGCATAGCTGTACGATACTCTGTCTTGTACGTTATCGGCAAATACCCCTGCGGTGCCTTGAGTCACTACAGCCAATTAGAAGACGTAGAACTGCAAACTAATAGCAGAAGCTTTAGAGCTGTTATTTCGTCATGTCTCATAGCAGCAAGTGCACTGGTAAATCATTTGTTGCATGAAAGTAAATTGTGGTTAAAAAGAAAGCTGTTGGGCAACAAGTGCTCTTCTGTCATATAAGAAAGATGCGTATAGCGAACAACTGCATTCATAAAAGCTGAAGCCTACGCATTCAATACGGCATGAAAATGTCAATTCTACTCATGATTTTATGCCTCCCTATTCTGGAGTCTTGTCCGTGTACGTCAACAATGTCTTGTTTCATTTGTTACTCATTTCGATTTTTATTTCGATAACTACATAATTTGAACACAGAAGCTTAGTTAGAAATGATAATTGATTTTCTTTTGGCAAATTCGTAACACATTCGCTACCTGAAAATTATGTTCAATTATGAGTCCTTGATACTCGATATGAAATTTCATCTCAATACACGAAGTCTAAACCCAAGTCAGTCCGCCCTGCGAATGTCGATTTTCGCCAGCACGTGACATTCAAATGCCAAGCAATCACAGAAATGCCAATTTGGATGTAACCTTGAAGTATTTGCTTAGTAATGGGAGCGTATGGAAGAAGATCAATTCTTGAAGCCAAAATCACAGTGTTTCAAAAGTCTGTTTGTCAGGGGAATGGCAGATCAGGAAACACAATGGGGGCGCTGAATAAGCAGGATCAAAACGACGTGTAGGAAGTGACCAGTCTTAACGGTGCTTTGCAACGGTAAAGTAAATGAACGCACGTGACTTCTGGTTGACTGTGGATCGTGTAGTATGGGGTTTTATGTCATCACACATTTGCAGGCCGTTGCGGTCATCACACTGCCAGCAAAAATGCACTTACCTCCGCCTCAAACCATTATGAAAATTCCATTGATCTTTGAAAATTTGATTTTGGTTTATTTTTTTTATTCAACACACTCATTTATATTGCCTTACGAAAGCGTGTTACAAGACCGTAGGCAGAAATCCAAACAATTTCAGTGTTTTCTTGCATATCGTCAGGTTTAATGTTTGGCATGCTACCCCACCCGTTAAACACGACGTTACTATTATTTCCGTAGGACACGATCCACAGTCTCAGAGCGTGAAGTGGGATCATACACCATATCGTTGCCTGTTAAATTATAGATTACATTTAAGGGATGCAAGATAAGTGAGCGTAATAAAGTATGTTTTCTGGATTGCCGTGATGTTTGCTAGGGTACCTCCTACAAGAGACCACGTGAGAATCGCAGTGGACCAACACTGCGCCTGGCCGAATGCATGACATACGCTATGGACCTGCGCAGTTATAAAAAATGATAAACATGGTAGTGTGGTGGTATGCCTAGGCGCCCTCTCATGCCGTGGCAGCCAAGGATGCCAATCCCGTCTCCAATCTGACTGTCTTGAATAAGGGCTCTAGGGGGTGAGGAGGGGATGGCAAGGTAGATACAGCAAAAACCTTATATGACCATAAGTAAGACAACGCGAACGTCACCGTCATTGAGCCCACCCTGTTGTGGCACACACGGTGAACATCGCCAGAAGCGACTGTCAAACTGTTGTACAGGACGATCTCATAGCTACGGTCAAATTCAGGAGCTACAGAGAGGACACGGGAGAAAGTGGAAAAATATAAAATTTTGTAATAATTAAATGCAGTTATAAACTCCACAGGAAATAATAAAATGAGCGACATGGAAGAATTCCATAAAAGAATGACAAAGCAAGGGAACGGGAAATGCTGGGGATCTACTGGTAAGCCGAACCCGTCGCAGCTGTGTGATAAAGTGCAGGACATTGGCGATACACGTGTGTGTGTGCTTTTGGCTTGTACGTGTGTTTTCATTATGGAATCCTGTACCCTCGAAGAGCACTCTTTGTTGTTTTTTTCTCTGAGTTACATTGAAAATAATGAAGTGGGTTGTTAATAGGCGCAATTCTTTTAAAAACCATGTGAATTCAACTTTTTCCAGAAATCAGCTAATGGCTGGTCTTAAAGAGACAACAGATAAAACAGGCAGTGCGTCTAACTAGCAGAAAATTTGCAGTTAATGTATACGGCATGGAGGGTCAACCTAAATTATCTAATCTAATGTTTCCTAGTGTCCATGCGGAATCAGTCCTGTCCTATTCTAAAAAACAAGCCAAGCCTTGAAGGAATAAGTCGAGGTCTTTTACGATGGAAGACGATTCCTCTGTATACTTTCTCAAATCAAGGATTCTCATACGATCTGCAACTTGTAGATATCGAAATTGCTTCAGTTACAGACTGTAAACATACAATGCCCTCGTTTAGGGAATACAAATTCCGCTGTCGCGCAATGCTTTCAACCGTTCAAATGGCTGTAACACGTCTGGTAAGTATTTAGTGCGAATAAATGTACCACCTTTATATGATGAAACGTGTTAAATTTATATTTTTCTTGTTTTTGTTTGCAGAAATTTCTTTCTAGCATTACGTCGTACGGAATAAAAAGAACACTTGATCTACAAAACGTAGATATCCTTGTCTACGGATTGATTGACGAGTGGAGCATGCGGGCAACTAATATTACTTTCCAGAATGTTGAAAATCATATATTTTCTCAAGACGCTGCAATGAAAAGTGCGCTGAAGATCGTGTGGGGTGGTGTTTTGAATGAACG
>CACRXP010000642.1:253079-267214 GCA_902702965.1 Spirometra erinaceieuropaei
TCACACGTTTGTTCAATTAGCGTATCTAAGCATATAAAAAGTCGGAAATATCGGAAAAGCCACACTGCGAGAGAGGGCCTTCGTGTAAACACAATATGTGACAATGTATCGTGATCAGTGTCATTATCAGACAACTAAAAAAGGAAATTGGATTTAATGCTCTTTGACATTGTATTGCGTATATGATGAATGAGTACGACTACAAACAGATGCACATCAAGGATTTCGATGCAGAAAAAATCGTTAAGAGTGTGTGTGGCCAGGAATAATTACGCATTTCACGATCCGACTGTGGGTTCTTCCCATAAATACATAGATGAATAAGGCAAGGGAATCGAAGATTTTTACCGTGATTTGGAAACCTTATCTAAAACAAATTCGTAATCGTAAGCATTCTTACCGCTGAATTGCTTAGACCCAGAAAAATAACAGGAAATAACAGCACGCGAAGACCACATGAAAACAAAACGCATATGTGACAACAACCGTTCTGACTTTTAACCTATAATTTTTTTAATGTGCAGAATGCGAGGCAATTAAATTTAATGTTTTAAAACAAGTTTTTTTAAAAGGTTTATCCGTGAAGACCGCTTAATCTCAGACCGATTACTTTAGTCCTACTGGTCTAAGGTTTTTATTAAGATAAATGTTTGCCCTAAGGTTTAGGATATAGATTATTTATCAGAATCATAATAGACGAGTTGGTGCCCGCTCACGTCATACGTCCTCCGCAGGCTCAGATAACGGTGACAACATCAGCGAAATCAGCGAATCTAAATATTGCACAGGTGTTATTATGATATGTGTTGCATCATTGTTAGAAAGAGGTAATGCTTCAATTTATTGGCATAGAATTTACTTCGCGAATATCCATTTTACAAATGAAGGCGAAATTTCCGAGGGCATTTATAAGTCGCTGCCTACGCGGTCGCCACCAGAGAACACAAACATCAACGCCACCGACGATATGGCATGCTCTGCCATACATCAAGGGTGTTTCAGAAGCGACCGAGCGCATTGCTGCGGAGCTAGGGGTTGGAATCGCACACCGCCCCAAAGCCACCATGCGCAACAGGGTCATGAAGATCAAAGACCGGTTAAAACCCGAAGAGCAATCTGGAGTAGTGTATCGCATTCCGTGTCAAAATTGTCCTTGTAATTACACAGGACAGACTGGACGCATGCTCGGATCGCGCATACATGAACATAAGCTGGCTGTGAGGCGAGGCGACGCATTGTCACAAGTGGCCGCCCACACCTACGAAATGGGTCACGAGTTTGACTTCGCAGCCACCAAAATAGTTGCCCACGCCGGAAACAAAACAGGCCGAGAATTGATTGAAGCCTGGCCCTCGGATGAGAACTCGGTCAATCGATTTATCGATCTGGCGCCGGCGTACAGAGCCCTTCGTAGTCACCTCCAGTCGTGCGACGTCGGTCGATGATTGGGTCTACGTGCCTTATAACTGCCGCTTGTCCTGTTTCTGCCACTACCTCTGACGATGGACTCCTGTACGAGTCTGAATACTCAGGATAATAAACGAATTGTTCCGGTGCTCGATTCTTCTTCTTCTTCAAATATCCATTTTCTTTGAATAACCACAAGTTTTCGAAAAAAATGAAAACCCGCGAAATTTCGTAAACAGGTGCACGAATAAACGAGATGAGCGCCAAAATTCCACTGACCTCAAAGTTTTACGGGCGCGGCTGTGCATCACAAATGTCTTCGAGGCCTTTATTAGGGTTGAAGTTTCATACAGACCGGAGACCAGTATAAGGCGTCAAGGGATGCGACTACAAGACCCACTGCCACGGTAAGAAACATCTGGATTCGTTTGCTGGATCTTATGCAGTTGCGGGCAAAGCAACTTCGTCGAATCGCTTAACACGCGACAGCTCTGCGGAAACCTGACGTCAAATCTCAGGTCACGATCCTATCGACGAGACCCGATCACACATTCAACTTTGATGAGGTCGAACTTCTCTTGAGGGAAGATAACCGTGTGAGCCACGAGTTGCTTGAGTAATGGTTCACGGGACCTCAGTCTATCAACAGGTGCAACGACATCTCCACTCTATATAAGGTCTGGCCAAAGTAATTAACCACCCAGTGAGCTCGTAAGCCGGTGTGCCAGCTGACCGTCAGCATCCAACACGAGTGATGAGATTTCAGCAAGTAACAACTTGCATGTTGGTCATCAAACAGTTTTAGCGCCGTTTTAGACAATAACTCTCGATGAAGGGGAGAGCCACAAATTATCGTAGATATGCTATGGCATAGCGACTGCATCCTATAAAAACTGCAAATTGCAGTCTACGAATCAGCTGATCCTGTCAATGCCTCTTATCATGCGTTCAAGAGAGAATGCGAAGCCTCAGGCGATTAAACCTCTTGTTCAAGCGAACTTTTCTACTGTATATTAACTTGTTAATGGAGCTCCAAACGTCGTTTCTTTCGGTAATGAATTCTTTGGGAAATTGACATTGCATGTGGTAAGGATCGTGTATATCAAATAATCCCAAACAACAACTTAGCATGCTCCCGTTCGAAAAATGGCAAACACAACACTAACGTGATAGAACGGAAAGTTTTCCAGATCATTGACAATGTTATTCCTGTCGCTGTTAACGTACCATGGATTGGATTAAGATCTAAAGCGTAGGCATTCTGTGTTTTCGAAGGCCTGTGTGTCAGCCTGTAAATGCTCGTACACAGAAACTTTGGCTGAATTGAAAAGGGGCTCCCTTGAAACATCGACATATGCCCTAATTTATTTGTTTGCCCGCCAACGCCTTACGTGTTCTACCTACTTCGAACGTGCAGTGGAACAACATGAAACGTACCTGCGCATTGCAGTCGAAAAATCGTTTTACCCCAGACGCATGCCACGAATGCAAGTGCCCTACTATAGGTAACAATACGTACGCAGCAAAACACACTACTTTTCTTATTTTAGTACAGTTGATTCGCTTGAGCCACCACCCACTTTTGAAAACTCTGAAAAAAATGAGAATAAAAGTGCCTGGCTGAATATTTGGGTTATTATCACGGGCTTTTGTTTTCGAGAGCTGTTGGTATCCCATTGCGAAGCGGTAGAAGATCCATTTGAAACCCAGCATTGTTAAAAAATGTGGTACTAGGCTTCGTCTTCCTCAGTGGCTTAGGAGCAGGTGTGACAATTAATAAATAGTGTATTCACAAGTTTAAATACTTTGGGGTAAAAATACAAGAACATTGGCTTCACGAAGGTTTTTCGGTATAATGCCTGATGGTAAAGTTTCATTTGATTAAGGACCATTCAATAACTAAACGATATTTCTGTTCAAATGCTTTAAGAAACGTTTTAGTTATTTTTATTACAGCGTAATCAGCATTGCGTTTTTAGCTTAGCGTAAGCGAGGATACCATTGTTGACGATTTTTTCACTGTCGATCATTAAGTTTTAATAAATAGATGTTTTTGCAGATTTTGACTAATGCATATTGATCTAAGTGTGAAAACCTCAGCGCCTCGGAGAGAGACGAGGCTTTAGTACAGCTAATGCACTAGCCATTTGAACTACGAGACCCCGCCGGACGACGCGAGTCAATTTAAATTATGAATTAATCAAAATCCGCCAAAACATCCATGAGTTACCTAAGCCTGGTAGACATTTGCTGTATTCTAGGTGAATTACTTAAAAAATCCTGCTTCGGAAGTTAACGTAACGTATCAGACTTTTTGGATTCTAGACGATGCAGTAGGTTGGGTGGGAAACTTGGCCCTAATATTATTAAACTCACGCCTTCAGGCGGGACCTCGTAGCTCAAGTAGTTAGTGCGCTGGCTCTGCTTAAGCCTACCACTTACAGCGTGGGTTCCAGTCCCACCGAGGCGCCTAGTTTTTCACAGATGGATCAATGTCAGTAAGACGTATTGAAAATCTTTCAAAACACTTATTGATTGTTAAACCTAGTGGGCACCTAATATACACCCGAGGACTTTTTGGAAATCCTAATTGAGTGATCACATTTTATCAAATGTGGTGGATTTCACTTGACTCTTGGCGGATCTTCGTAGGTCAAGTGCCTAAACAGATGACTGCACACCAGCCTTATTTTTGGTATCGTGGACGTGAATCACACCTAGTCCGCGGAGTTTCCATACTTCGGTCAAGATAAATAATATCATGCTGGAAACCGAAAAAATTCCTTCATTAGTTGATTCTTTGGAAAGTTAGCGAAGCCTGGATGTTGTTTATGCCCTCCGAAAATTCCGACGTCTCCGTAGCATTTTGGCGTCGTGTGGCCATTCAGCGCATAAGGAGGTGATGTTCACGGAAGTGTTAAGCGTGTCTTCAACGACTTCTCTTTGTTATCAGGATACTGTGAAGTATCGAGGTCAGAGCATCAGCATTCTGAGATACATCCGAACATATGCCGTTTTACGAAGTTAGAAGTAGAATTTCGGTTCAGATACTTCTGATGATTTAGCAAGGAAGGCCGCCAACACGCGCCAAATCTTGATCTACCACAGCAACACCCGTTGTCCCACAAACGCAGCTGTGTACTCACACTATACAAAAGGGCAGATACACACTGCAGCGAGCCAGAAGACAAAAGGCCGGAATTGCTCTACCTTCAGCGCCTCCTCATGACAAACGGGTATCCTCGAAATTTTCTAGAATGCAACAGGCAGCCTGTGCCCAGCCGAAGCCCAGTGACAGAACGGTCAAAAGTCTGGCGAGCGCATCCCTACATTGACGGCGTCTCTGAGGTGGTCTCCCGTCTCCTAAAGCCACTGGGGATTGGCATTGCCCATCGGCCAGAGTCAAAAATTCGGCATCTAGTCATGAGACCTGAGACCCCTCGGCTATTCGGTGAAATAGTAAACCTGATTTATCGGATCCAATGCAGCTCCTGTAAAATGAACTTCGTTGGGGAGACCAGTAAACGACTGCATACACTGGTTGGAGAACACATGACGGCCGTAAAGAGAATGGGCTCGTTGTCCCTGGTGGCAGAACATTTCGTAAACTCTGGACACACCGCCCCTTCCATAGAGCCAAAATCCTGGGCCGAGGAAACGATCGCGTGACCAGGAAAGCCATTGAGGCCTGGTACACCGGCACGAACTCCATCAAACGCTGTGTAGCGCTTCCCGAAGCCTACCAGGCCCACCGGACGCAGTTCAGAAATTAGAGGAGCAAACGCGGGCCACGACGAGAAAGAAACTTAATTACGGTCTGGTCCACGGGGGACACAAAAGCAGCTGCACTTCAGCTTGGATCTGGCGAAGGTGCGATCGTCACCACAGTCGAGACACCCACTTATCCGGCAGGTTGGAAAACGGACGGTCGCAGTAACATAAACGGACCCGACGATGGTGCCAGCGTCACTGCCTCTTATCCAGCAGGTGAGAACACAAGCCGTCACGGGCTCGTAAAGAAGATTTCCAGCCTAGAACGACAAGTAAGGTCCATGCAAACATGTGTGATGACGGCTAGCGCCCGAACGCCGGCCCCCGACGAGACTTTAACCCGTTGAAAGGAGACTATTACCACCTATAAATACTGTGAGGCGTGGTACAACACCCACCTCCGACGATGAAAGTTTGTTTGCTTTTAAAATTTCAAGGCAATACAACTATGCTTCCCGAGATCGTCTCTTCTTCTCGAGGCTCGGCTGTTCCACAATTCGGGCTTGGGTATGGCAGGCTGAAGACGGCTAATAAGCCAGAAATGGCCATTCCGGTCTCCCTTGTCTTTATCGGTAATAACATTCTGCCTGGATATATATATATATATATTGTGTTAGGGGGCGCTCACCGATCGTTCATACGGAACTCACTCGTTCCGTTGTGCCTTATGGACTCTCTCTCGAGCCCATCCAGCAGCCGGACAGCGGCGCATGATATGTAGGCAGAATGATATTACCGACAAAGACAAGGGAGACTGGAATGGCCATTTCTGGCTTATTAGCCGTCGTCAGCCAGCGGGCTCGTGGCCCGGTGAGTAGAGGCGTTGACTTCTAAACCAACAGGTCGCGAGTTCGAGGCTCGGGTGTTCCACACTTCCGGCTTGGGTATGGCTGGCTGACGACGGCTAATAAGCCAGAAATGGCCATTCCAGTCTCCCTTGTCTTTGTCGGTAATATCATTCTGCCTATATATATATATATATAGATGTTGGAAGGTAGGCATCCCAAGAAATATAAGTCGAAGTCGAATGTGTGCTTTGGGAAAGCAAGTTTATTGTGCAAATTTTCGACGCCGGTTCCCCGAGTCGTCGTCAGTCACAGACAGAAAGCAAATGCGCCAACACAGTTAACATCTTAAGTACACGTAAAAAAATCTCTAATCGCCTGACGCTCACGCCAGTAAGCGGCCGTCGTGTTTGTCAGTCCGTTCTGATTGGTCCCCGCCTATTCCATCTCTCCTTGAGATTGCTGTACGCGGCATCCAACTCGATGTGCCTGTTGATGCATGAATCGTCTGAGTGCATGGCCTCAAGGAACTCTCGGCCTTTCTTTGCGGGGCACACAGCGACAATGCGAGTTTTTTCCCAAGCGAAAGTGTGTCCGGTGTCCAGGGTGTGCATGGCCACTTGAGATAGATGGTCTCGCCTCTTCACTGCCAACTGGTGTTCGTGGATGCGTGTAGAGGCGCGTTTTCCAGTCTGGCCACAATAGACGGCATCACACGCTTCACAAGGGATCTTGTAAACAACTTCTTTTTTGTCCAAATAGTTAACCTTATCTTTAGGGTGCACGAGCTGAGTGCGTAGAGTAGTCGTCGGTCGGTGCGCCACCAGTTGGCAGTGAAGAGGCGAGACCATCTATCTCAAGTGGCCATGCACACCCTGGACACCGGACACACTTTCGCTTGGGAAAAAACTCGCATTGTCGCTGTGTGCCCCGCAAAGAAAGGCCGAGAGTTCCTTGAGGCCATGCACTCAGACGATTCATGCATCAACAGGCACATCGAGTTGGATGCCGCGTACAGCAATCTCAAGGAGAGATGGAAGAGGCGGGGACCAAGCAGAACGGACTGACAAACACGACGGCCGCTTACTGGCGTGAGCGTCAGGCGATTAGAGATTTTTTTACGTGTACTTAAGATGTTAACTGTGTTGGCGCATTTGCTTTCTGTCTGTGCCTGACGACGACTCGGGGAACCGGCGTCAAAAATTTGCACAATAAACATGCTTTCCCAAAGCACACATTCGACTTCGACATATATATATATATATTCACTCAGAAATGGCCGCATACCGATCCATTGGCTTCACTAAGCAAACAAGCTTCGTATGGGCGATAGGGGTCACGAACAGGCAACCACCTACCAGGCCGAAGTCGGCCAAGCTATGATAGTAGAGGGGAGACGACAGAGTCTGGGGTAGATTAATACAGCACTGTTTCGGGCTTGTTTGTCTTCATTTAGCCAATCATAACCCTGACCACCAGCTGGTACCGGAAACACAAGCATGCGAACAGACGTACCTGGCGCAGCTGGTCCACCACTGGGGTCTACCAGATGTGTCATAAACACTTCATCGAACCGATGTTCATCAGTGCCTCGCCATCTGCCATTTTCTGTCGCTGCAGTTTGGGTATTTATTCACTCAGAAATAGGCGCACTCCGATCCATTGGCTTTCCGAAGCAAACAAGCTTCTTATGGACGATAGGGGTCACGAACAGGCAACCACCTACGAGACCGAAGTCGGCCAAGCTATGATGGCAGAGGGGATACGACAGGCATCCCAAGAAATATAATTAGAAAGGTAAGGTTCTTTGGGAAATAGCAAAATTTTATTGTGAATTTTCGCGAATGGTTTCCCAGCTCGTTTTTAGACAACGAGTGTGCAAAAACAGTTAATTTTTTGGCTGAGTCTGGCAAAAGGATTCCATGATTGGTAAAGGTCGTCATCTCGGGATTGGTTGACTCAGTTTGAATCTGTCCTTTACTGTTTTGTATGTGGCATCTCAATCGATATGTCAGTTGATGCATGCTTCCTCTGAGTACATTGCCTTCAGGAATTCGTGGCCTTTCCTTGTTTGGCAGTTGCCAAAAATGCGACTGTTTTCCCATGCGAATTTATGCACATTGTCCAGTGTGTGCATGGCCACCTGGGATAGATTGTCGCGTCTCTTCACCGCTAACCGATGATCATGGTTTTGCACACCCATTGGCAGAAGAGGAGTTGTCTGCTGTTTCTTAAAAAACTTCACCTTTCTAAATATATATACATTGTTAGAGGGCGCTCACCGATCGTTCATACGGAACTCACACGTTCCGTTGTGCCTTATGGACTCTCTCTCTCGAGCCCAACCAGAAGCCGCACAGCGGCGCATGATATATAGGCAGAATGATATTACCGACAAAGACAAGGGAGACTGGAATGGCCATTTCTGGCTTATTAGCCGTCGTCAGCCAGCCATACCCAAGCCCGAAGTGTGGAACCCCCGAGCCTCGAACTCGCGACCTGTTGGTTTAGAAGTCAACGCCTCTACTCACCGGGCCACGAGCCCGTTGCCTTGTCGGTTTTCGATCAGGAATATACAGTGTTAGGTGGCGCTCGTGGCCCGGTGAGTAGAGGCGTTGACTTCTAAACCAACAGGTCGCGAGTTCGAGGCTCTGGTGTTCCACACTTCCGGCTTGGGTATGGCTGGCTGACGACGGCTAATAAGACAGAAATGGCCATTCCAGTCTCCCTTGTGTTTGTCGGTAATATCATTCTGCCTATATATCATGCGCCGTTGTGCGGCTGTTGGTTGGGCTCGAGAGAGAGTCCATAAGGCACAACGGACCGAGTGAGTTCCGTATGAACGATCGGTTAGCGCCCCCTAACACTGTATATTCCCGATCGAAAACCGACAAGGCAACGGGCTCATGGCCCGGTGAGTAGAGGCGTTGACTTCTAATCCAACAGGTCGCGAGTTCGAGGCTCTGGTGTTCCACACTTCGGGCTTGGGTATGGCTGGCTGACGACGGCTAATAAGCCAGAAATGGCCATTCCAGTCTCCCTTGTCTTTGTCGGTAATAGCATTCTGCCTATATATATACATATATATTATGCAGTTACTTAGCTACTGCATACCGATGAAAATTACCGTTCTCCTTTCATCGAAAATCGTTAGCCGCTGGTGCGCTACTTGCTGAATGACCGGCATGCAAGTTGTTAATGGCTGGACGCCCGCGTACAGATTGCTCGGCCATCAGTCTTACCGGCCTGCTTGCATACCGTGCGGGTAATTAATTAGGCCAGACCATGCCTCACCAAGAACTATGGAGTGTAGATGTTTTTGCACTTATTCATATACTGGAACCATTAAACCATCATTCAAACAGTTCTCGGCCCACGCCATTATCACCCCTAGCGTGAATTTCTGTCCCATCAAACTTGAATGTGTGGAGGATTCTCGTCAAATTTACGTCATTTATTAGGACTGTTGCAGCTTGTTTGGCCATTCGCGTTACGAGCTGTCTTCTATATTCTCCGACGTAGTTTCATTGCCCGCAACTGCACCAGATCCTTTTTATGACTGCAGAAGTCTCTTGCCTTGGCCGGGCATGTCTTGGTATCATTAACTGACGTTGAATAGTTACCTCCGGCCTACGAGAAACTCAAAAATTAAATACTGCTTAAAGGTTATTAACGGCCTTCCAGACATTCGTTATGCATACAATCGCCTGTAAGAATTTGAGGTCGGTGCGACTTTTTCGTTCGTCTCGTTTGTGCATGCGCCAGCTGGCGAAGTTGCTCAGGAAATCATTTTCTGTGAAAAATTTTCCATTTAATTGGAATTCGGTAACTTTGCTTTCCGGTTTACTGCAGTGCATCTCAGCACGTCCTTACGTAACCGCATGCGTGGCTGATTAGGTGCTCCCTGGTGAAGTTCATTATTTGCATCGGGTTCATCGGTTTTCTTAACACTTTGGTCTTGAGGTCAGTACAATCACGGGACAGTGGAGCGTATGAAGGAAGGCCAGCGGAGTAATGTTTTCCATGTCTATCGAAAATTTCGTGTCTATCGTATGTTCAAGAGGACGTTATTAAGACGTCTTTTGAACATTTACTCCTGATACATCTAATATCGACGACGGTATCTTCCACATCATGACAGCAGCCAACACGCTCGATGACATTTCAGCAGTTAACATTTTGCCCGCCTGTCATCAAGCCATTAGCGCAACAGCGGGCAGCAATTCCCGATAAAGGGGAGGGCGGTTATTTATCATAGGTATGCAGTAGCATAGCGACTGCACCCTGTAATTGTCGTAACTTCCTCTGCACGAATAACCCGTTTCTGCCGCTGTCTTTACTGTTATGTCAGAACGAGAATCTTATTTGGCAGGCAAGTACAGTTCTTCTTCCATAGAGCGCGTCTGCGTCTTCTCAGTAGAATTAATGTACACTATATACAACAGCTTTTACTACAATCATTGCATAATAACATACGGAATCAATAACAATTTTTTAAAGTTGTTTAAAGTGGCTTGATGAGTCCCGATGATAATTCAATCATTCAGAAACGTTGAGCTTTTCATACGTTAAGGTGAAAGAGGGAAATGCAGCCACAATCAAATCTTATCAATTAAAATTTGCAGACTTCATATCTGCATGTAACAATAATAAAGCGCAGGTATTTCGCTGAAGACGCACTGTCAAATAAAATGGCTTGACTGCCGGTCAACTGCCAAATGAAGCGAAGAGACGAATCTGAGGAAGCGGTCTTCATAGGGAACACGATCGCAGAGACAAAAATGTTAGTTGCTTGAAATTTTGGATTCCCGCTCGAACCCATCATCACAGACAATTGCGCGTGTGGGGTGGTTCACGCACAAGGGATGCAGAATTAATATGACGCAGTTGTCATGCCACCTCAAACCTATGAATATCCACGCCTCCCCAACCTTAATCAGGTACCGTTCGCTTGGTGTAATTTACATGGTCGACATTCCCGTTGTCAACTTTTCCAATTTCATTACGGGTGCTGAATATGGGTGTGATGATAGCACGACCATCGACCTAGGTATTGGGAACAGTCTTTAAGTTTGCGCTTCTGCGTGACAAATTTCGCCGGCTAGGCGAAGTGTAGTCATTAAGAAGGGAAATGGAAGTTTGTTGCACTTGTAGATAGACTGGACCTAACGAAACATGATTCAAGCAGGTCAGGGCTACAGCAACTATCAGTCCTCACGAGAAGTTCCGCTTCATCAAATTTGAATGTTTGGCCGAATCTCGTCGAATAGGCCGTGACGTGAGTGTTGGCATCATTCATCAGCACTGCTACAGCGTGTTTGGCCATTCGCGGTTGGAGCAGACCTTCGGTTTCTCCGACGTGGTTGCTTTGCCCGCTTCTGCACCGAGTCGGGCAAACGACTGCAGATGTTTGTTGGCGTAGTAGCAGATTTTGCGGTTTGATTGCCTTAAGCTTGATGGTTGCGTACGATCTGAGAGCAACTGCAACCCCAGTGTTGTAAGAAGGCGGCCGACAGCATACCAAACGTTCTTGATATGCTGAAACGCTCGGCGCGATTTGGGGTCCGTGCGCTTCGGTTGGGGTTGCGCACAAACCGAAGACAACCGCCAAGCGTCAGGTAATGAAATCAAACGACCCACTACTACGGCAAGAAACATCTACAGACGTAAATCGAATCTTGTGCAGCTGGGTGCAAGAGAAATACATCAGAGAAAACGGTAGACTTCCCCTAACGCGAATGGTCAAACGTGCGGCAGCATTGCCAACAAAATGGCGCCAGCTCAAAATTTGCGGCGTATTCAATGAGATACTGCTACACATTTGAACTCGATGAGGCCGAAATTCCCACTACAGATGACATCAGCGTACGTTGCGAAGTGCTTGAGTTATGGTCCGCTGGTCCCCAAACTCGGTGTTGAGACTTTGCCTAGGCAGATATATTTGCCACGCAGGAAGTGCACAGTTGAACGCTGTTCCCAACACCAGGGTCTGTAGGACAAATGGCTGAGAGACTGTCACAACAATATTTAACACCCGTTATAAAATTGCAGCAATTGACGGCGAGAAATTCAGCCATCAAACAGTGATCACAGCAAGGATGAAGGGTAAAGTTGGCTTTAAAACGATTATCACATCAAGAAAACCATTCCTGATTGTGGGTTGGGAGCAGTGAATATTTATAGGCATGCGTAGCACTGCGAGTGCATCCGATAAATACTTCAACCCCTTGTGTATAAACCGTCCGCATGTGATATTCTCCCTGATGAAGATTTTGAACAGGAATCCCAATCGTCAGGCAAATAGAGCACTTTTTCCTGCGATCACGTCTGCTTCTTACTGGTGTTCAACGGCCTGACCTACCAAATGAAACTTTAGCTACTTCATCTATAAGCTATGCTAATTTTGTCAAAATTGACAAACACTGTTGATGATATTTATTGTTTCTCTTAGGCACCAGGGCGCAAATTCATTTCTTGTTATTGTGCGTCCTATCTAAAACACAGCATGTTCTCGTCGAAATCCGCCGTCCTCGGAACTGTGTTGATAGTTATCATGTTATGCCGCGGTTGATTTCTATGCCATCTAGCCGATAAACTGTCGGTTTCTCAGCGTATTTTTCATCATCTTATATGGCGGAAGAGGTCCGTGTGTTAGATTAAAAAAAAACGCTTTATTTGAAAAAATGCCAAAAAATGTGCTAGCCCGTTAGTAGACCGGACGTCAGACAATGGAGCCCAAATTGGAAGCTTTGGCGGTTTAACACCTTACCCAGGCCAAAAGGTTTCTATCTTCTTTGCGGACATAAAGAGTAACAGAAAATGGCTCTTTATAACTTTAATTCGCGTTCTCCAGGGACCTACACAATCAAGACGAGAGTGACATTTACCGTTACAAAATCGTGCCATTGAAACATGCATCAATTCAGATAAGGCAATAAAAGTAGCTTTTATTTTCCGGCGACTTACTAGAAAACGATTGTCTCCGCGGGCATGGGAAACGATTCCCAGTCGTGTAAATGAGGGTATCTTTGTTAAAACCACTATATTTTCGAATTAGAATGTTTTAAAAAATAACAGTTAAGAAGAAAAGCTTTCAACAATTGTTGCATTGGCCGCTTAATCATTTTAAGGCAACGTTTAATCGTTGATGCGAATAGTTGTTGTTATTCGTGACGGGCATTCAACCGAGCACATAGAAGTTCTCTCTGTATAGTATAATCTTATCGACATATGCTGTGCAAACCGAAGTTAACGAGTGTTATTTATTGAAGCCCGATCATAGAGCACAGAATAAAGCGGAAAAGTCAGAGAGAATGTAATGTGGCTTTATTATCACACACTGAAACAGCCAAATTAAATGAGAGGATTACTTCTGACTTTAGGGCATTCCGACAGCATGGGGTTAGTCAGTTAAAACATTTGTCGTAGGACTTTTGGACTTTTGATGATATTATTCAACTTTACACTTTAGTTGACTGTCAATTTAAAATACTTTGAGCTTTAAAATTTTTAAACATCGTGGCCGTTTTGGCCGTAGTCTTATGATCTAGATTCTAAGGCGTGATCAAAAAGAATCCGTACTATTGCAGCATGTTGCGCGATCAGATCAACTTAGTGTGCAGATGGCTGTGTTCTTCACTCATTGGAGAAAGGCGTCTGTAGTCCAGTTCCATAACAAATTAATTTTAGTTTGTGGATTGCACACTGTTACCCATGTTCTTTGTACTTCTTCCTGTGCCATTTCTCATGTCAGCTAGTTGAGGATTGAGTGTGACATCTGGAAATGAATGTCTTGTTGACTGTTATGAAAGAAATACTGTCTTTTTATAATGGCTCAGTTCATACCCGACCAGTTTAAGATTCACGCATCCTGAAACTACTTGTCATTACCCTTATATTTGAAGCCAACGGCCGTATCACTTTTCGTAGTACAGCTTTATTTACCACCTTGCAGAGAAGCTGCGAATACTGTGGAAGTGCTATCCACCATCGGCCCGCCAATGGGTAAATACAGTCAGAAAGAATACTTCGTATCGACATAAACGAGATATCGTCACATGCTTTAGATTCACTCGCAGACCTAATTTTCAAAACACCTATTAAACATTTGGCCAGGAAAATTAAGAAAGGATGCCCACCAGAGCCAAATCATCTTACCTTAATGAGTCATGA
>CACRXP010000642.1:268406-311439 GCA_902702965.1 Spirometra erinaceieuropaei
ACACTGTTGCAATCATCCAGCGAACGAAATATTTCAAATTCTTAAAAATTAACTTCTCAAAACTCGCCTCCTTGTTAACCGCTAACAGACTGTATATAATATTTTAAATGTCTCAGCATTTCCTTTTGCACGTTCTTTTTTTCTAGCTAATAGTTCAAAAGCACTCATTGCTTGCATTTTTAACAACGATGCCTACAATATGATAGGTATTCTAACTTAAAAAATCCACTTCAGTTCAAGCCGTCACAAGCTTGGAATCACAATTTCTTCACCTTGCCTTCGTTGCGTCAACCTGTTTACAACCTTTTCATTACCCTCTTACCAAGTTCGTGTCTCAAGTAGATAACAATGAATGTTTACTTCCTCACTACGTTCATTACTAAGGCAGATTGTTTATTAGTGCATATGGTATATTTTATTTCTTGTTTACTTATAAATATTTGGTACATGAAGCAATTGATTTTCCGTCTGCCTGTCAGTCATTTACTTGATTGCCAAACAACATATTCTACAAACTGGAGATGGTCAGTTGTTTAATGCTTCGGATAAAAGTATATCTGGCGTCAATATTTATAAAACCGCTCATTGAAAGCATCAAAGTCATTTTTACCCGCTGAGTGCATTACAATTCAGCAGAGCTAAGAATTCTGAAAAAGCACACACGACAGCATAAGTTCCTATCATAAGGCATAAGTCGTCCAAATGACAGCAAGAAACAGCCCATACAATGGGAGTCGTCGCTAGGGATCGTAATAATTGTACGCTTGTGAATGGGGACAGTGCAATTGCTATAACGTTGTTCATCAGTAGGGAAATAAAAGCAATGCCGCAGCAGACATCTTATTCATTCTGCGCAAAAAATCAAATAAAGCATCCTAAAGTAGGTAAATTTTATTTTCAACCAGCAACCGTTTTCGTCGAAGCGACCTGCAAACACTCCGGACCAAAGCCATGAAATTGCATGCGCGTAGACTGATAATCGGTAAAAATTGCCAGTTTCCCTATTTATCAGGACACAAATAAAACGAGAATCAAACCAACTAAAAGTAATATTTTCCGTTTTTGGTTTAGCATGGGAACATTTTCAGGCGAGATTTTCAGGGAAAAATTGTGGACTAAAATAAAGCCTCATTATCAACTAACAAAGCATTGAATCAAGTTTTGTAGTGTGTTCTCCAAAGACAATATAAAAGTTCAAAGTTATTGCCCAGTTTTAACTCCATAGTGTCCGTCATTGTCACAAATATCCGAGACCAGCGTTCTTATTTTTCAAATAATCCAGTCTTTGTGATTTTTCGCTTATAACTCGTGGTTCTGATTTTCTTTAAGTTACCCCTCGATCAAAGTCGAATTTAAAAAAACAAATTCCGTGGATTTTGGCGCTTTTGAACCACAGTTTTACTGCAAAGAAACGGCTTTCTCTAGGAAATAATGTAAGCGTCAACAGTCAACAATAATTATACTAGGTTTTAATTATTTTCTTATGCCCTTTGATTAACGTTTTCCTGCTGAAAGTAGAAGCACGACGACAATGATGATGCCGTTGCAGAAGTTGTTGTTATCGAGACTAAAAAACTGCTTAGAACGTTTAAAATGCTCCCCGTGACCAATAGCTCATGTTTAATGATGTTCCTTTAATGAGAGGGGTAGGTGCATGATGGCGGTTTTTTTCTTTAAAAAATGTCACGATTTTTTAAAATGACAGTCAGATGTACTTGATCTGGTGTTTCGGCAATTAGGTGGTGCTTGCCGCCATGTTGGCTGGCAGTTGAGGCAGAATACTTTCTTGTGATTTGGACGTGGGAATGATCTTAGACAAATAAGGACTCCGACCTACTGAACAACGAGCGATTTAAACACTGTTTCATATTAACATGTGCTATGTTTAATGGCGAGCGCTTCTATGAACATTTTTACTGTGCCTGAGGATGCGCGCATTTTTGCTTAAAATTACAACTCGCCACCTGTCTGTGAGGTTTTGAACAAAAATTAATTACCGCTTCGCATAAGAGCTCTTATGCCCACAAATACGCATGCTTATGTTGATTTCTCCCAACAGTTTTGCTTTTTGTTGTACGAGCTCACAATGGAAGGCAGGCCAGTCGTTCTGATTACTGGCTACGAATTTTGCAGTTGACCTGTCCTAGACTGGTGTTGTTGACAGCGCTAACGACTGACCTAGTAATACAAAGGCAGCCGGTTACGGACAGGTTATTTGAAAATAGGCAACAGCTTAATGACCTTATTATGGTCTTGATGATAGTTTTAAAGAAGATTTTATTGATTTTTTTGCATGCAGAAGCGGGCATAACATTTGAGCAGGCTTTTTTGCCTCCTAACAGTTAACCAATTTTGTCTTATATTTTGATCAAGTAAGCTATATACATGTGTGGCCATAAATTGTAACTTATAACAAATCCTCATAGTATAACGTCACCTTGTGCCCTTATTACTATCCATTTCCGTTGTTTGGTCTGTGTGCCAGTAGGAATCAAAAAATTCAGATAAATGAGCACTTTGTTTCTGAGCTCACATTTGCTTCTTTTAAGTGGCTTCCAGAACCCTTTTAATTTGAATCAAACTTCGAAATTGTCTCGACATCTGCCACTGGCTCTGTTGCAACAAATCGGCCTTTTATTCGGTCGACGCTACTGGAACAGGTTTTCCTCAAATAAACTGGACTGAACCCATTCATTTTTGATCACACGCACGTTTGGAAACACGGAATGCTCTTCCTCTCGACTTATTTAGTCAATTACATTGACTTATTGAATAGGTGGGTGGGTATGCATGACCTCAATCGCATTTCATTATAACCACGATTTTCTAATTGAGAACAATCTACGGCCTAATTTTGGAATCAATTTATTACACTTTTCGACCAAATTCATCTCGTATTTGTGGACAACTTTGTTTGCCGCCATGAGAATGCTGTCAGGACACAATGGAAACGGTGTGTCCCTGAACGTGATCAGTGATTGCCCGTCTGCTAAAATGTCTGCATTTGGTTTCTTAGTTCCAGGACTGCTGGTTGTCTATAACACTGCATATTACAGCTCATACTGAGTCGAACAGGGTTCGTGCGAAGACTGTCTATGTTGTGGTGGCTCTATTTACGGCACTGTTGCATTTAACCATCGAAAATTCCAGACAAGCTGAAGATGCTTCATGTCCGCGACTGATGTTTCCTATGTCAGCTGACTTGATGCATTGTTACAAAGACATTTCACGGCGGCGGTGCACTTTGCTAATCGACGCCTCGGTTTGTATTTACTCTCACACCGTTTTCCGGTTCCATCGCAATGGGATGACGCTGTTGTAACTGACTTTCGTCATAACACATACACTTCGCTGACAAAGTATGGGAAATGCAAGTTTGAACCTGTAAAGTGTTTGAAGTGCGCAACATAGGGTGAGTGTGAAGTAGTTCCAGAGCTGAATGTGTAGACGAAAAATAGTATATGCTGGCTTTCCAGGACTTTTAGGCCAGTCAGGCAATCATCGTATCATTCAGCGAGTAATGTAAAAAAAGTGTCATAGGGAATTGGTGGTAGTAAGGCTTAGGCGGATAGGACCTCACAGAGAAATATTTGGAAGCCTTAGGAAGGAAATTAGAAAAAGTGTCGAAACGTCCGCCACGAAGGTTTTTCTGAGGTAAGGTAGCAAGCATAAGTCACCTACGTAATTTGAAGATGTAGGGGTCCAAGGGAATATGCAGCAAACACCTGGGATGACCGGAGAGAAGTGATAAGAGGTGGTAGGTTTGTGGAAAATGACGGAAGGTTTGTGGCGGCCAAAGGATGTGAGATAAACTTAAACTGCGCACAATAAGTTCGTTGCCTCTGATTTCAGAGGTCAGGGAGCTGTGAGGACTAGTCTGTTGTATAAACAGAACATTTTGCCTTACGTTGGCTGTTTTCTTGCGACAGAGATACGCCTCCGTTCATGGAATGTGTCAGTCGCGGAGTAAGTGTGTGTCTGTACTCAGAGCGCAACTATCATCGGGTAAAATCCTAGAAGAAAACAAAAGGCACCAGAATGAGGGTTTTTGTGCACAGAACCCCGAATTGTCCTCCCAGGCGACAGTGGCCACTGGCGAAGCCAGGGCTAGTGTTGACTGCATCCACTCAGGCCTGATAGCGACTGTGGTAGTGGTGGCAGCCGCTTTTGTAGGCTCGTGGGCCAAGCTCAAGTGGCGGCCAGTAAGCGTGTGTTGCATTTGCCGACGGGTGGTGGCTCAATGGCTTAGGTTGTGGTTGCAGAGAGTGGCGCGTTTAAGCGGCGCATGGGCAGCCGCGACACTTTGTGGACACAATTGTGTCCGAGCTGTAGTCGGTCGAGCGGCTTCCGGTCAGCTCGTCTGGGACGGCTCGCTGCAAGGTTCGAATGGTTTTGAGGCAGGGAGGTCTTAAACAATATAACCAGACCGGTCATGATGGCTGCCCGCTAGAGGTTCTCAAATTTATGAGAAAATAAGGAATCGCGAAGAAGCGAGCAACAGAGAAGGCAATCAATGTAAGTATGGTTTAAAAAAGATATGTAGGTTTAAGACAAGTGATTTTTTGGTAAAATAAAGGGTGGCGTTATGTCAAAAAGCGTGCGTAAAGTCAGTACTAGTAATGCAAGCCAGGAAAAATAGCAAAATGGCTAATTGCAAGTATCGCGTCATATTTCTATCTTAAATAAAGGCCAATGGTGCGACGTAATTTGCCGAGCACAGTGGAGGAAATTGTTTAAGCATTCAGCTCAAATGGACTGCTTATACAGTAATAGCGTCAAGGATTTCTGCCGATCAATTGCTTGATTTGTGCGCTGTTGTTTTATAACTACATTGCAGTGACGAGATGTTGCTGATAACAAACTTATGCTAGCTAACTAGTCCTCCAATGCAGTCAACTAGCCGCCCGATGCATATTTGCGTTCTCAGGATTCTTTAATTATTTTCAGTTTTCGCCATTTTTAACATGTAAGATTTAAGTCACTAAATAACTATTTTTTTCTCACGATTTAGGGTTAAAAACAAAAACGTGATTCATATCGGCAGACAAATTACGGAGAAATGGAGCTAAAAGTAATAATAACAGCAATGCATTGACGAAGTCCCCAAATTGGAAAAATTGTTTCTGAATTATTTTCGCACAAAGGCGGACGATGTATAACACTCTTGTGCACCGAAAATGGATTTCTGAATAATCTTTTGGTGCCGCCGAAGAAAATAGGTTTGCATGCGGAAAGCGTCACTTACTTGGGTTTGGCTGCCAGCGTTTCACTGACCGTAAATGTGGAACGAAATGTGTTAAATGTTGGTTAAACATTTTCGACGCGGTACACATGTTCGTAGCAAAATAATATACTGTAGATCCTGGCTTGCAAATTTCTGCACAAATGTTTGACTCTTAACCCTGTCTATGCGATTATCAACGACAAATGTTCATCGGTTCCATCACAATTACACATCTGTCTGTTAATGCCGATTATTTGCGGCCGCTTTGTCTTTGTTGCGTGACCTAGTCGCAGACGAACAATCAGTCGTATTACTAGATGTCCCCGAACTTTTTAATTGATCTGTCCTAGCCTGGTGTTATTGTCAGGACAATAATACAGGGAAAGTCTGCTCTTGACGGTTAGCATGAATATGGGCTGTTGTGTAATAATGTCAACAGCGTCTTAATTTTATGTCGAATAAGTGTGGTCGGCACATTATAATCCAAGGCAGTCGGTCAGAAGCTTTAAAATATTAATTTGTGCTTCTACAAGTGTTATTTGCACAGGTCTGACGCTCACCATGCTATTAAACGTTTATTGCCTCCTCGACATATTTAAACGAGCTCTCTACAAAATGTATCACCGGTTTACTCTCGATTAGTTAAACAGCTATACCAGGCTCCACTTTAATTGACAATAAGTATAAATCGCGGTTCGCCAAATAAGTCAGTAACATCAACTACCGATTTTTTTACTTTTGGGAGAAAAACTTGGCGATTTGTGTGCTGATTGTATGACGAACGTGCATTTATTCTATTCAAAGTATGACAGTTCTAAAAAATCGAATACCTCATGAATTCTCAAAATGTGAGGTTTCTTACCACGATCTGCTAAATTTCAAACACAATTATTTGTTAAAAAATCGAACGAATTCTTGCCAGCTTTCCGATCTTAGCAGGAATTGGCAGTCGAGCAATAGTTGGCTTTTCCTAATCACTTCATAACTTGCAGTTTGGTGTTCATGTCAGTTAAGTAAATTGCTGCCCAAAAATTCAAACCATTACTTTTATCCGATGATGTATCTTAATTGGTGATTCTCAAAACAAGGCAACTAATGATTTATTTATGTTAAATATGCACGTCCATTGCTATAGCGAAATTCTAAGACGCGGCAGTGTGCAGCTAGGCATGCCCTGTGAAATTTAATCTTTAACTTCAGGCGCTTCCTGGCACTTGTACAGTCAGTTAGATATTGACTGTTAAACCCGCTCAAATGATGCTTTGCATATTAGAATGTGTCCGTATTTGAGGACGAAAATAGACATTTAAAAGTTAGTGTAATATGCTTTGGGGTGTTTTGCATCGTTCAGCTTTGGAAAAAAATAAATTATGAACAAAATCAAATTATTGGCCATTTCATTAAGAGTCATTTTTTGCAAAAATAGATGACTTCTCACCCTGTCTTGGCAAGTTTCAGCCGAAATCGGTCCGTGGTTCACGCTTTCTGAGTTAACTGATTACAGTGGCATTCACTTTATGGAACCTGTGGTTTAATGACAAATTATCAAATCAGTAAATGCCGAACAGTACTTTTATTGCGCTTATAACCAACGCAAGGTAAAAGGGAAGAAACAAGTTTCCGGACTGTTAACTAGTATCTGTGTTGTTCGTATTGCTGGCCATGCTTCTTTTGAATAAGTCTCATAACCGTGATTAACGGGATAATAAACAGAGGCAAACCCCAGAGAAGGTCAACTATTATGCATATTTTTCCACTTGCGCAGTGGTTGGCAAGTGGTAATGAAATACAAAATAAAATGGTTTGCTCGTGCGCTGTCCACCTCTAGGGAGTTCTTTTCGTTTGCGTTTTGTCTTATTTTATCGAAAATAAGAGGCACACGTCTGCGGCTGAAAATGGTTTCAATATGTTTGCAAAGTTTTCAAGCTCCGGTCGTCTAAGTTACGTTTACCTTTTTCAGCAGCCAGAAATAATAATAGAGGCTAGCTGGACTTAATGTAACTAAACGGAGTTTATCCATCGATTTATCAACTGAAGTCTACAGAAAATATATATTTGAAATATATTTTAAAATCGATAAGATCACCGAAGCAGTTTTGAAATATTAATCAACATGATACACAGTTCCATGTTATACCAGTTTAGTCACAACTGCCGGTTTCAAATAAATGTCTTTGTGGTTGCCTTTGAGGATGTCTCTTTGTAAAAAATGACTACTTTTATAGCATGTATTTTCCTCATTGACCTTCGATGCCCTTATTTATTCCAATATATATCGGAGAAAACTTGAATTACCAAAATTTTGCACGCAATTTACAATGGACGCGGAATAAATTATCCAGCTGTCCTTCCTTCATACCCTCGTCTGCCCAATTATTGCGGCGATAAAAAGACCAAATTGTTCAGAAGAGCGATGAACCTGACGCAAATGTGGAACTTCAACAAGAGCCACCTAATTAGCCACAAATGCGGTTTCGTTAGGACGCTATATCAGCGTGCTGAGACGCAATGCAGTAAACTGAAAAGTTAAGTAGCTGACTTTTGATATTTTCGACGAGTTTTTAGACAAAATGTTTTCGCAAACTAAGGGGTGCTAAAACGAGACGAACGTCAAAATCGCAGCGACCTCAAATTCTTACAACTGATTGCATGCATAACAAATGTTTGCGAGACCGTTACTCACCTTTAAGCAGCATTTAGGGGTAAATTTCTACCTAGGCCGGGGGGGGGGGGGGTTACTATTACGCGTCAGATGATGTGACAAAAATATCTACTGCGACATCAAGAAACTTCTGCAGCCGCTTACTGGATGGGGCGAAGTTGCGAACAAAGTAACTACGTCGGAGAAAGAGGAAGACCACTCGAGCGCAATTGGACAAACACGCCGCAGCAGTGCTAAGAAATGCCGTCCATTTGACGAGACTCTGGCATACAATCAAGTCTAATGGGGCAGAAATTCACTTGAGGGGCGATAATGGCGTGAGCCGCGAGCTGTTTGAATCATGATTCACTGTTTCTAGTCTATTGACAAGGGTAACGATATCTACACGACATATTACTTGCTGAGGTATAGACTGGCCAAAGTGATTAGCGCCGGTAAGCGCGCAGGCCGGTGCGCCAGATGGCCGAGTAATCATCACGCCAGCTTTCAACAATTAACAAATTGCCTGATGGCCATCCAGCAATTAGTGCACCAACGGCAAACAATTCCCGATGACGTGGAGAACGGTAATTATCATAGGTATGCAGGAGCATAGCAACTGAATTCTAGATAAACTGCAGCAACCTTTGCACAAATCACCTCTGACGGCGATTTTGATCGAGAATCCAAAATGTCAGATTTAAAATCATCCTGTTCCAGAAATCACTTCTACTTGTAGGCAACTAGGTCTTGAACTTCGCATCATTGCTTTTATTAACGATTTAATTTTTTAACATCCGTGGCGTATGGGATATAGAGCCAGATAATCAAAACTAGCTTATTCAGGTCTATACCAAGTGCAGCAACCAGTGCCGATGTCGAATGCGTGTCAAGTTGGCTATTGGCTGGCTTATTTGATAAGGCAGAGTTCTGCAATTATAATTTCAAATAACTGCGCAAGCAGGTCAGTAAAAATACAAAATGACACACTTCTGTGTGTTGGCACTACTAACTTCAAGCACACTTGCTTGTATATGTAAGAATTTTGCATTGAATGTTAAAAGCACTAATTACATAATCAGCAGATAAAACGGAAGACGTTTAGCTTTGCATAATGGACAACAAGCTCACTTTCGTTCGCAATAATTTTTTACAACAGAAACGCAGAACAAGTCCGTTTTATTTGCATTTCCCCTAGGCGTTATATATTGGTGTAAAAGAAACTGAAATGATAGGAACGCGTTATTTTTCCGGGATGCATTAAAAACTTGCTTAGGGATTCATCTGACTTTTTGTATTATGAGTCTTATTAAATGCGCACTTATTGCTATTTAAAGCCTAAGACACCTCCAGATTCTGCTAATATATTGTTTTAGTTTTACATGGAGAACGTAAATGTCCTTACCTTGACAATCGTGCAACCATGGAGGAGAGGGTCGACAGGCTTTTGACTTGGAAACCAACAACTCTTCATCATCTTCAGAATGGTAGAAAAAGATGCGAATTTCGACTAAAAATTATCGAAGTCAACTCAGTAACAAATTGTGTTTATATAAAGGCGTTAGAAAACGGCCAACGTTTCCGATGCATGGCTCGATTTTCAGTTCTTAAAATTAGCATATTACGTTCGGTGAGTTTACCTCTTCGCCAATATATGTGCATAATGATTAGCGGTGAAAATATGTTAGCGTTTTTGAAATCAAAACCTTTACCGATTTTGATTAATCGAGTCATTGTTTCCGTAGAGTTTTGCGTTAAAACATTCATCCCTGATATATACTTAAAGTTTTAAGTCAAACTTAAGACGTTGCAGTAAGAATGCCTTCTTTAATCACCGTCAAAGACAAACTCAGTCGGATCGACTCAGCTATATGAGTTTATGATACAGGAGAGCAATGCGACGACGTCTTACAGTTTTCCCCTGTGATACTTTAATGATATCTGTTGAAAAAAACTACAGATAATCCATTCAAGGGGGGATGGTCTAGGTCATTACGCGTGTCGACTAGCAGCCATACGTAGCCACCTGTCGTGTTCATGCGATTGGGTTCCGAGAATTATGTGCACTCTATTTAAGATAAACGTGGCGAAATCGATATGGCTTTCCTCCTTAGGGGTATTTCCTAGTTTAGACCTCAATGACAGTCCCATGAAGATCCGAATCGGTAAAAAAGCAATTATTTGACTATATCTGTGGATAAAACCTCGATCGAAGCCTTATCGCTGGGTATTATGATTTGCTGTTATGGCCGGAAACCCTATCTGTTTTAGCAAAAAACGCACTCCTAGAACCTCATGAAGCAAGCACACGACCTTCAGCTGGTATGGGCGGAAAATTTTCAAAGACTTAGGTCCACGTAAGCCACATGCTCTTATCATTACCTGAACAGTGATCACAAACGAAGTCATACGGAGAACTTAACGCAACTCCGACATAGAGCAAGCACAATACCTTTAGTCGGTTTCTGCAGAAAGCGTGCAATATCTTAAGGCTACGTTGGTCAACTGTTCTTATCACTGTCAGAATGGTGGTCAGAAACATCGGGATTCTCCAGCGTATTCATAATGAGAAATTAAAGCAACTCCTTAGGAGCAAGATTACTGCCAGATAAGGAAACTGGTATCGTTTTGACGGACAGGACAACCTAAATTACATACATGCAGTCAACTTCATTACACCAGGCAATTTTCCGAAAGCCAAAAAAGAAGAATGATCCTACAAATTAGATTGCAGCACGGCTAACTGACGGCCTAAAACATTTAAGGGGGGTGGTTCAAAAAGCGAAAACGTCATTGACGTCCGCTTCGCGGCAACAAGTATATACCTCGATCAGATGACTTACCGACAATCAAGAAAGATGGTACACCGCCTCATACAAACCTCAACATTTGTTACTCGCCATTACCATGCGACAGCAAAATAACCAGCGGAGAAACTGAGGCCTCTGTATGATCAAATAACGCTAAAAGCAATTAGGATAACTTTAAATTTATTAACGTTGGGTATCTCGTATGTTTCCGCCAAGTTACCCGTCGCGAAAACGATAAATCGTCTGTGTAATGTAATTGCGCTATTCAGCTGGAAATAGGAATGGCGGTAAACGTCACCCCTATATTATTACCGAGGTGCACATTGACCATACAGTTCCTACCTTAAAACGATCTGCATAGACAGATCTATGAAGTAATCATGAGCTCACCACATGACCCGCTTTAGACGAATATATTAATGGGAAAGCTGAAAGGAGCGCCACGAACCTTTCAAATAGCCGATACCCGTGTGCACTCCTCCACTTGTTCCATCCTATACGCAGTGGGCGAGAACAAACTACCAGCTCAGACCACATATATGCGTATTTAATCCGTCACCTGCTCCTCTGGGGTAAAATATATTGGCCACAAGAGTCTGCGGTAGTTCAGAAGAATAAGAGAACATATGTCAGCATGATTAGGGAAAGGGTCAAATTAGGAACATTAATAACTCCGTCCTTACGCTCACGACAGACAACGGACAACCCTGTAGGTGCTAGTGGGAACTTCCGACAAACTAATACATTTCTGCTAAACAATCAAAAACTGCCTGGATAAAGCATGTTGGCTACGGTAGAGGCAGTTGCATGCAAGCTACACAACCTGTATCAATGCTCACAGGAGTTCTTCGTACAGGCCCCACATTAACCGTGGCCCTAAGCAACTCGCATATAACAATCTTTCCCGATGCCCACATTCGTCCTGGTGCGGACTGCAGTTTTCGCTTTCATTCTCCTCCCCCCTAAACCCGAACCAGACCATTATTACCAACCCGACTTTATACTTTGCTTCACTATTTCACTAGCTATACACGTGTCAAGACCTAAGGTTAATTTATTCAAAACCAACAAATGTTCGCCTAATGGATTTTTGAGTAGGTGAGTCCACTTGACTGATAATTATCTTTTGAATTGTTAATACGTACCACGTACCTAAATTAAATTGACACATTCCATGGGTTCCTGTAGTTTAGCGACCGAGAAATACCAAATGTGAAACTCTCAGGGGTTGTCTTTCAGGATTTCAGCTCAGTAACTTTGCATAATGGATCCACACAAGCGTTGACACTACTGCCCTGGCTTCAAATTAACCCAGCCTATTAAGTGTTTGGCAGGTTGACTACCGTGACTGGAATGAATTGTACCCTCGTCCTTCACCACGGTGATCAGTCTGAAGTGATGTTTACCTTAGGATTGGCAGCTTATATACCTATACTATTTTTATAAAGTATTAATCTAAACTACTCTTCATTTACTTGCAGATACGCTTGCCGTCCCTTGACGTAGGTAAAAGCTTTGGATTTGTTAACTTGAAAGGTCTGGACGCTGATATTTACGTCGACGCGAAGGATCTACGAATGCAGGCAACACATATACATTTTCATGCTGAGACAAACGTTAGCCCGCTTTTTGACATAGTTAAAGCGACGAGAAACTGTAATGACGGCGAGTTAGCGCTGAATGAAGAACAACAAAAGATAGCTGCTGAATATTTCATGAATACATTTGCATTGCCATCTTGTGAAGCGCAAACATATAATCCAGCATACATACGGGTTGGATAATTTCCCGCATCAAATAATTCTTGGAGCACCTCCGATATGATATTACTGTCCTGTGAAAAATAAAACTCTTCTTATCCTGCAAGTTTACAGGAAGAACGCTGGATTTCAATCATAAAACGATATTGTAATGCAGGTTTCGAGCACGAAAAATATAACTTAATGACACTTTCATTATTTTTGACTTCCAGTAAAAGGACATTCTTTCAATTTTTACAGAATTACAGTATGTTAGCCAACCCATTATATCTGTCGAAATTTACGAATGATTGCTAGTTACCCGCAAAATGACATTAACTCATGGATCTAATGACTATGCTAATTCACCGCAGCCTTAAACGAATTAGAAACCTAAAATTAGTATTGTTTTGCCCCGAAATGCAGATTTTTTGAAAACTTCAATATCGCAGAAACGTCAAAAATGGTCTTGCTGTACCGAACTTTGTTCGTAGACGTGCATGCTATCTTCTCATGCAAGAGCCCATGCAAATATGAAAGTACAAATAAAATAGTTTATAGAAATATTTTTTAAATGAAGTTTCCATCTAAATAGCTTTTAAGGGTTTGTGTCGTCTGGGATACACTGCATTGTTGAACAGCGTGGACAAACACACTTTCACACTTTTGGCCGTCTCCTTAACGTCCCTAAACAATAGCAATATTTTTCCAGCATAAACATAATAATATTCATTTGCCTGCATATTGCTGACATTTATACTCTTCGTGATCTCACTTAGACTCCGTTTTTCGATTACGGATGCCCGGCCAAGTGCCCTTATATATACTAATATTTTGCTGAAATTACTAATTATTTTCTTCCTTAATTTCCGACAAGGTTATAAGCAGAAGCTAGACTACACAACAGATAATGTTTCATATGTTCAAAACTTGAAGTCTTATTTCGGTGGTGGTTATGTGTATGAAATTACCAAACGGCAAAACAATGTCAGCCCATTTAAATGGAGAATTCCATATCTGCGTTATTGCTGTAGTTTAAGGCAATAAATTGCACAGACTTGACTTGCAAAAATCAAAAGAACATGTGATTCTCTTACAGTAACCTTTATCTTATCAAGCTGATTACCACGGCTAGCACCCGACACAAAATATTTTTTTTAAGTCTGGCAACCTCGGTTTATTAAAACTCTCCCAGGAAAATTATTCTCTTTAGATGCAAAATGCACTTAAATGCGAACGGAAGTCGAGGAAAACTATAAGCATAGGAAATTCCTAAGCATGTTTTAGGTCTATTTTTCTAAAATTCATTAGTTTTTTGATGAATATAATTACTTAAACACAATTTATTCATAAAGGTAAAGGCTGGATTGGCAAACAAAATGCGCAAATTTAATAAACTCTAAAATGCTCACATTAGTTTCCGTCACCGGGATTCGTGACATGGGTCACTTACTGTAGTTGCAGTGGGACGCTTTGACGCAGATAATACTGTTTCGTGATAACAATCTGTGTTCAGAAAATGCAAATGATGATCTCTTAAACGTAGTACAAATGAACTCTTGTTTTAGTAGGCTATGTATTTAATAAAAGGTGAAGCCAATTATTGTGTTTAAAAAAGTGGATTTCATCTTACTGGCAAAGAAGATTTTTGACTTAAGGACGCAATGCTAAGGCCAAATAAATATTTGAAGTACTGAATAAACCAAAAAATATTTTGATATTAGAAACCGGTTGCTGAGAGATACAGAAGACAGTTTCGTACGGCTAGTCTGCAGACGAGTTTGTTATTTGTAACTTCAAGGGGCATGATGACATGTAAATAAACAATCATTTTACCGCAGCTGTGCCCTTAGCAATTAAGGTTTACTCATCATAGTTAACATATATCGTGTGCTAATGTCACACTACTCACATATTCGACCTAATTTTGCATTTGAAATTTCAGTTAGTGTTTGTGCTTATTATTCGTATAAGTTCCAAACCCAAAGGAACCAGATTAGTCTGACAATAATATAAAGGAGAGGGGATTGATTCGGCAGCATTTACCTGCCAGCTGTTGAATGAGATGCCAGACGCATCATTCTATGCTGACATCTTGAAATGTAAAACAATCAAATAGTGGAAACTATCATCAGATTCTAGGTTTTTACGCGCTAAACAAAAATATATGATTGCAAAATGTCAGCATATCCCCAGTAGAGCAAACAAATATGCAGTCTGTACACGACTAATCTTTCATGCGAAAGGAGATGTAACTCGATAATACGTAAATTATCCTGTGAACAGAAAGATATGCACGGCAGCTGTTAAATGGCAGTCGTATATGTAATAGCAACACAGGCAATGTGCAATGTGATCGTCGGCATCGTTCTGGTGAGTAGTGACTATCTGAAAATGTTTTTTTTATTTTGTCGTTGGTTCGACTACCTTAGTTGGCGCAGATCTTAAATTTATAATCTCGAGTGCAGAGTCTTGTGTCATAACGATTTGTCGGGTGTTTTTTCATAGTTCCTAGAGCTAGCTGTGGTAAAATTGAAGGAAGAAATAAAAAACGACGGCGAGGCTTATTATTTCGTCGGTTTTCATGTAGCATTTTTAAACTTGGAGTAAGTATTTCCTCGAACGTTGGTGGTCAACGGACTCTCAATTAAGAAATTCAATTTACAGACCACAGCTTATTGTGTTCAAGATTGTCGCTTTTCGAAGAAATGGGATTGTTGACCGAGGAAGCACGCTACCTGCGTTTTTTGCCAATAAACATAAGATTGCGTAGTCTCACTTTACGGACTTCACAGAAGCATCAGTCTTCGATAGGGGAGTTTTTTCAGAATGCATAACTTCTTATAGAATACGGCAAAAAGAGAAATGAATCCAGCCGTCAATATGATATGTCTTTAACGAGAACAATACGTAAAAGCATGAATATTTTTTTGCATGTTTTCCATGAAATACAATTGAATTTTCAAAGGCATCGAAAATCAATGAGAAAATTGCATACTACTTAAGTTGTCATTTTTTGCAGAGTATAGATCCTGCATGCAGCCGAAAATAAGTTCTTTCGAAAGCCGACACCCTGAGGTAACTGGATCATTATAGATTTATGCTGCATCATTATTAGTTTTACAACACTACTTAATTTATCTTTTCGAAAAGACAACGCATTTCGAAATTTTGATTGACATTTCATGAGTTAGCACATCTACTGTAGGTACTTTAAATAGGTAACCATAGACCAAGGTATTGCACGTTGTAGGGAGATTTGCAATCTTAGTACCGTAAAGGGGCAAAAATGTTCAGACAGATGTGAATGTGATAGGAGATGGGTCAAATTAATTTGGTAACAGTACGTCGCTTAAGTATCTGTGATGATGGTACATTTACTTCATTCATAAATATGCGACCACAGCTACCATGCGCCGCGATTAGAACAACACTACAAGACTAGTTAAAGTGCAGTCATAGAAACTTAAAAATAAAATCAGTTGTAGTAGTGGTCGCGCAAGCACAAATAAAAAGTTCATGGTCTTCTTTAACTTAACATATTCTCACGTGAAGCATTAAACTACGGACCTTCTCCGCGTGGTTGGGTTAACTCACATCACTGTAAACCGAAGGAGTTACTTTTAATGAAAACGACTAAGATGTTTTAATTAAGATACTGCGTGCATAAAGTAGTCTAATTCCTCTTTATCCATCAAGTAGGATGTGGGCAAGATCACTTTACGAATACCAGAACCCTCAGACTACCCAGTAGCAGGATAAGCCATCACGACTGTGACCGTAAAATCTTTCACATCGGTTTCAGTACTTCAGGCTTAATACTTTTATTGCAGACAAAGCTTCATAGCACATGGTTATTTTTTGCTTCTTTGGATCATAGTCTGTCGAGACTACTCGCTGCGAGGCTCCCCACATAACTCCCATTATGAGAATTCGCGGAGTAAACGCCTCATTGATCAACTTTTGCTGACGTTAAATATATAATCCACTCTTGCTAGATTGCTATTAATATTACATGGATGGGTTTTGCCGAACCATGTGTAAAAGAAACTCAGAAATACTACTTCTGTCTTCTATCAATCAAATGGTAGCACAGAAATATTGCTCAGTACCAACCAGTGATTCCTCGGTGTCTAATGCACAAATATGCAGAGATAAGACGTCGTTTTCCCCATTCGTCCCATGCAGAGATGAATCGACTGCCAGCAATAAGTTTCTTAGTGTTCAAAATCAAAATAATGACGGCATGCTTAGTCAATTGTATAAATTAAGCAGTGGCATTCTTTGCAGTTTTTGCGCCTGATCTCAAGGCTAATCGTTAGCTAGGCATGCAACATCGACATATTTATACAAACAGCAGTAGATTGAAGGACCGCCTAATGTTTTGAGCAGGCTTAAAAAGCAAACCAGCGTTATTTTCTTTCTGCAAAATAAATTTCAAAAGCACCTGGCTTTCGGACGCTGACAAAATTATTTTCACTCTTATTATTGATACCAGATTAAGAATACGTAACTTTGCTTTGTGGGAACTACAGAAGTCATAATTAGGTGCACATATACAAAATACTCTGAAAAAGATTCGGTGCATTTTCTGCCCAATCCATGAAGTAAATATACGGGCAGCAAAAAACATTAAAACAAATATTAGTAGCAAATTGCATTCTCCCACGGACACTTTGATGTACAGCTCAATGTATCCTCAAGAAAGTGAATATTGGTAGTCCCCGTAAAATGCCAGCATAAACCGCATTTTGACTTCTTTCTTAAATGTTTACACGAGACGTATGTAAAGAAAAGCTGAATGCTGACTTTGTATATGGACTGTTAACTTTAAGCTCATGAGATGGATTAAATAATATGCTGTCCTTACTAAATATGCTGATAAATCTTGATGGAAATAATTCTTTATTACATTTCCCGTCTCGGCATTTGCGGGTGTTGTCACTGTTAATCGTGCTAGGCGGATCATTATGAATGCTCAGAAACCAATGTTAAATGCACGGAATAGACAATACAACAATTAGCCAAAAGTAGCTTCGGGACACAGATGAAATGTGAACGAAAATAGGTTCCTCTACTAGGCAAGTTCCCGAATGTCATTAACCATTTAATAATAATTATTAGTGTGGGTAGGGTAGGTGGACTGCAGCATAAAATGAAAAGAAAGGCGGCGCCGATGTAGGGTACACTGGTCCTAACTTACTCGTTATTAAATTACGCATCAGCAGCCAGTAGAAGCTGTTAATGTGGTTTGCAGTAAAAACCATGCGTCAGTAGTCATGCATTTCACCATTGTACCTTGCGGCAACAGTCACCGCAGAAGTGAGTAGGTTCGAGTCTTCGCGGACATCAGAAATTGCTCTTTCGCTTTGGCGAAAGATATGTACCGTGATATTGCTCACAACGATGCAGTATCGAAATGTTTTGAAAAACCATTATCACAAATGGATGACGATTCAACACCATCCCGATATAGCTGCTTTTCGTCCTTCTTTGAAACGGAGAATAGTGTTCCCTACGAAAAGCGAATTCGGCTTCTGTTTTTTTCGTAATTTGATGGAGAAATTAGGATAAAATCAGTGCGCTTCAATACATTAGAAAGAGATTGGTGTTTTGGGCTGATGCTCAAACTTGATGGGCAAGTGGAAGCTTTATATACTCATTTATGGCCACGCGGAAGATGCCCTCGACCAACTCGAGGATCTGTTAATTTTCTACTCATCGCATGGAGTGAACATGCGGGAGTAAAAAGCATGATAGCAAATAATAGTGGCAGATCGAAGCCTCCCACAGAAACTTTGCTGAACAGCTCCATTTATCCTCAAGAATGTGAATATTGGTTGCCACCGTGAAACGCCATCATAAACTGCATGTTGACTTGTGTTCTTAATTTTATAGACGAGCCGTATGCAAAGCAGTGCCGAAATGCTAACTTTGTGTATGGACTGTTAATTGCAAGCTGATGAGATGCATTTAATAATAAGCTGAGGGTGGTAAGTTTGTCAAATCTAACTGCCAGTTTCATCTGATCCCCAAGCTCAGGAAGTGGTCTTACTTTGAAGCAGAGAATAGTGTTGCCTCCGAAGAGCGACTTTGTCTCCGGTTTTTTCGTAATTTTATGGAAAAAACAAAACATAATCAGTGCATTTCAAAATATTTGAAAGAGTTAAATGCTTTAGGCTGATGCTCAAAATTGATGGGCAAGTGGAAGCTTTATATGCTCATTTGTGGCCACGCGAAAGATGCCCTGGACAAACAGAAGGAATCTATGATATAATGGCTGGCGTTAACGGAATGCGCATCATAACAAATGTCAACATTTCGGGATTCGCTGGCAGACCCAGAGGGCGGGAGAGGTTGCGCACATTGGGACCTCTGCCATTCCTCCCACTTATTGATGATCAAAACTCTGGTCATTTGATATGTGGAACGGGGGGTATGGAATGCCGATTTACGTGCTCGGATGTGGTATCCACCTGCGGTCTCCCCGCCTCCGGTCTTCCTGACTCTCTCCTGACATCGGTTCGAGGGAAAAAGGAATAATGAGGCAGTTTGACAAATTAAAGGTTAACTACCACTGTAAACTAAATGAAACACAAGTCAGCGTGTTTACTATCTGCATTCTGTGGGGCATCAACTTGACACCGTCGGCAACGACGTTTGAGATGTCATAATTGTGCTGAGGGTCGTAAAAATGTCAACTAGCCCAAAAATTGATCATTTCCATTAAAAGCTTTACAGTGATCGTAAATCCCGTAGTTACTACCTTTTACATCTCCTTACTTATACACTTCGTTGAGGCTTTATGTATTCGTTGACTTCCATGATACACGTTCTCATGAGACGTCTAGTAGGATATATTTGTTCGCTTAAGATAACGACTACCCTAACTAGGCTGTTCCAATCGTTTTGTGTCAACATATTGTGCCAGAAAGATTCTGTAAACACTTTTTCGATCTCTCTTTAACAATTTTTATTGCCGTCTAGACCTCCACCATGTCACATTAAAATTTGTTGACGGCATGCATCGTTCAGTGTGATTAATCGGGAGGCTTTCGATTTAGGAATATGTACTTTATGGCTTATCTGTGTAAAACGCTTCTTAGCATGCCAAAAAACACTGCAGCCACTAAAATGTGTTCGTAACCGCATACTCAAATTGCGATATCTTAAAAATAAAAGTCAATATTTTTTTCAGGCCAGGCCTCAATCTTCTCATTATGTTTAGTTTATTGTGTTTATTGTTTGCACGATGAAATTAGTAGGGCACTTTCAGTGACACCAATTGTAAAAGGTTGGTGCGACAACGTATTTTTGTTGAACAACACGACCCCTCTGTGTCAAACAGTTACGATGTTGACTAGGCTGAGATGTCAGTGTCACAATGCTGAAAATACGCAAAGTCAGCATAAGGACAGGTGACCGTGATGACGATATTTTTGATCCCAGTTTGTGCATTTAAGTCGAACGGACTGCAGGCGGCTTGGTGGAGGTCTGTTTTGGAAAGAATCATCTCATAAGAACAATGACAGAAAAAATAAAAAAAATAATATATTGACAATGCGGTCGACAAAATTGTCCACTGTTGTGAATTAAATAGCTGTTATCATATTCTATCAAGTAGGCCTAAGCAAGAAACAGTCTGAGTATTTTTGATGAATGAATAAACAGTTTCATCAGCATAACTCAGCTATAAGCAATCACTGGACGACCGTAGCTGAATAATGTCAAACTTGAAGAGTTATACGGAAAAAATATCAAAAGACTTGAGGAAAGAAATATATACACATACGAATTTGTGATATCATAATGGAAACTGATTCAAATTCTATCTCGAGAGGTTATTCTTTTTTACTGTTTTATTTACGCAGAAGTTTGCATGAAAATATACAAATATTTAGTGCTATGAACGTTTTTTTATTAATGCAGATATCGAGTTCACGGATTGGGGTCTGTTTGTTAATGATCATTGAACATTAAAATATCTTTCATGAGATATGTAACCTGCATCATGCGTGTATTGTAGAGAGGGCGTCATCGATCAGCTTACGGAATGTGCGCTCCACTAAGTCCTAAAACTCAATCAAGAGACCTTGCCGCTAGTCACATTGGGGGTGGTAGTATATGAAAATATGTCCACACCGACAAAGACAAGACCAACCGGACAACGATTACGCTGTTCATTTGGTAGAGATCTGGACTTACTAATATTCAATGATCAAATAACGCGGAATCAAGGCACAGGTGCTACTAAAAATGAGTTTCGGTAAGATTGGTTGACAGAGACTAAAAAATCTTGAATAGTCATCTCAGCCGCCTGTACTGTTTGGGCAATCTCCAGCTCCCTGTTTTACTGCTTACCAAACAACCGCTTGCAGAACTCCGAATCAAACCCCAGTGCCAAAACAGGGAAACGTATTTTTCAATCAGATTAACAAAAGCAATGCGAAGCCGGGTATTATACTGAGCGCGGTGAATATTCCTCTACCATTGTTAATGTACTTCGTCGCCGACGACGGGAGAGTGGGCCAGGAGCTTATTTGATAGATGCTGGATTGCTTAAGAGCGGGTTGCGTCTCAAAAACGAAGAGGTTGGGTTTGGTTGACTGTTGGCATTTAAAAACTCAACAATTCATCTTATTTTCCCTTGCCTTTGTGAGGAACTTCATGCTGCATATATATATATACACATGGATACATCTGATGCGATTGCAAAATGATGGTTGGAATGGTTTGTGCGTACATCCATGTCAAAAAACTAAGGACTGCAGTAGAATAAACAGTAATAAGCCCACCTATATCATAAGGCAATGTAGGGCTGTTTTATCGAAAACTATAGGCAATACGAGACTATAAAAATCTCAACGGAATCGGAGTTTGCATGTTTAAAACTGTCATTAGTCGCTTCCAAATATGAAGAAAATAACATTCATAGACGAAGAGGACAAAGTGTAAAAACTTGCCAATAACAGGCGGTACATTATAACTAATGTGTGATTGCCAGCATGCATTAATCTTTCGTAGACTTAACCTCTGCCTAATCTTATATCGAGGGGAACGTTACTTACTTTGTAGCCCATCACGCAATTCCTTCATTTCTCATATGGTGGCAAACACCTTTTCACTCCTTACTGCTTCTCTGATCCAAAGCCCCTATCATATTACACGGACTGAACTCCGCAATGATTTACCGTACTAACAACACTGGTATTAGCTAAAAGCCCAGACACGCGTGTTTCGCCGATCGTATGCCACTGCCTGACACAGATGCAAGGGGTTCGGCTCGTCAGTGGGTCCCTCCGTTTCCCCTGTGTGTTTTCTGGTAAAATAATTTCAGTTTCAACTTGCTTTGCTTAATGTTCGAGGAACTTAATGCGCGAAATTGAAGTTAATCTTTTGAAACGGGCTTTGTTAGGCACGCTCCTCCCCGAGTCCTTCCCTATCTCTTATAAACAGCTGGTAGCCACGCAAGGCCAGCTCACGGTCGTCCACGTGTTGGGTCAATTAGGTTTCTGTTAAAGAGATTACGTCAGGGGATAGGTCGCAGAGGTGGATCTTCAGCTCGTCGAATTTTGATAGCAAACTCTGCACGTTGGTGTAGAAGAATTTAAATTTCCGGCAGACGGAAGATGTGGTTACATTTGGGTAAGCGCCTTCACTTAGTATGTCGGCTGCGCGGTCATTCGGACAGGACCTGTCCAAAGGAAGAATGACGGACGCTGCCGTACTTGGTTGTTGTATATTACTAAATTGTTCTCCGCCCTCTGAGCCTCTTTCTTAGTTCTAGAACTAGCTGACGACGTTTGAGCCGTTCGGCTGGCGAGTAGTCCGGTTGAAAAAAAAAACACCTGGGTTGGAGCCTTTAATCCTGAAACGCCTGGAGTAAATGAGACTGGCTTGATCACTGCTGGCCAGCACAACTTTAAGAGGCCGGGGATGAATGGACTTTGATAGATTATCTGCCCGTTTTCCAAGGCGGAAGGCTTTGATCACTTCAATAGTCTCCATGCGTTCCCAAATATTATTAAGACGACCTTTGAAGAGTGATAGGTCTTCCGAAATTCGCTCCTTGGGAGTAATTGCACTTGATTCAGGGAGCCCCTGAATACTAAGACATTTTTCTCTGTCGGTCTTTTTTTATTTTCTACGGAATTGTGGTTCCCTAAATGACGTAACGCTCTGGGACTACGCGCTGGTAATGGTGGAGAAAAACGCAAATTCTGGGTCGTAAATGAAGTAAAAAAACTGTTTTCTTCGCTACACTGCATCAACCTTCTGTCTAGAAACTTCTAGCGGACACGATGTGCTAGCTGTGTTTAAAAAAGCACTCAGCAAACTTCAATCTCAAGTCAACTTTTGCGTAGTAACTTATCGGAATTTGGATGGGTAGAGTAACGTTAAAATACACAAGTCGCGCATAAATCGAAATTATATGCAGCTAATTTGTAGCGATTCTTGAAGTCTGTATTAATTTGGGTTGCGTGAGCTCGGGAGGATTAGTGCGCCCACGGTACTTTCGATGGTCTGGCTCATATGTCTACGGGACTAGAGTGAGTGTTAGGTTCACAGTTATTACCTGGTATATATGGCCCCACTGAAATTGAACGCGATGGCATATCTGGTTCTGTGAAGTCCGAAATCTTGGGTTTGACCCTTGACTTCGTCTTCTGGTCATATTGTATTACGTATATTGTATTGTACAATACACACCCCAAACCTTAGTCTGGCGATTTATCGATGTCTGCATTCTTCCTATTATCCTATACTGCTCTCCTGTCATTGTTCGCGCTTTGCTCAAAAGGTATTTTATGTTTAAAACGAGTCCTCCGAATACTCTCTTCCACTACTAATCTTTCTTATCTTTTTATTCGAAACTTTCCCACAGTGACATTTCAATACAGTCAAGCAATTTGCTGATTTGATTACAGATGACGTTGCCCATCCTTTGCATTTTGATCTTATTTCTGCTAACGCCTCCCGCAGTTTCCCACTAGTGTCTTGTCGCAATTCGCTTTTTGATCTTCCGACTTGACATTTCTGGCGCGCTGTCTTACGGGCGAAGAGACAGAAATGTAGAAGTTTAATCTTCAGCTGTTATCATTCTTTTTGTGTTGACCGTTTTAACTTGAGAATAATATATTAATGTTTAACTGCTCATTGTAAATAGAGCCCCTTTTGGCTGAAAATTTTGAATTTTAAATTTTAAAATAAACCTAACTCTCCTCTCTGTCTTAAAAACAATATATGGTTTGGTTACGGCAACGCCTGAGAGTTCTATTTAAATGCGCCAGCATCTATTAGCCTGTCATCGTCTGGTCCTATGAAACGTTTTGTTCCGTCGACGTTTATATTTCTAAAATTGAGTTAAATTATAATTGTTATGTTTAACCACATCTAATACAACTAAATAAAGTTTAAGAATGCCAGGAAGCTCTGAAAAACTGCTTTGGATAGCATTTTCGGAGTGTAACCTGTCATCAAACCACCACATGCAAAAAGATACAAATTCTTAGAGGTTAATTGGATGCAAGTTTAATAAAGACACTAATTGTAAAGGCTTCTTTATTTGACTTTTTATTTTTACTCTGATGTTTGCATGCAATGACAGCCTATACGTCTTCAGACAAAGTTAACTAAATAACAAAATCTTTGACGTTTTCGGAAATTAGATTTTTCAAAAAATCTACATTTTGAGGAAAAACAACCCTGCCTTAAATATTTGTTTATGTTTTTATTATTTTGAATGTGCACTCAATTAGCACAGGTATTAGATCCATGAATTGATGTCTGTTTGCGAGTCATTGAAAAACATCCGTAAATTTCGAAGGATTTTATGAGTTAGCTTACATACTGTTATTCTGTCAATAGTAGAAGAATAGGTTTTTACTGAAAGTCAAACATAATTAAGGTGCCATTACATTTTATTTTCATTTCAAAAACGCCTGCGTTACAATACATTTTTGATAAAAATACAGCGTTCCCCTTGTGACCTTGCAAAAGAGGTGTTCCAGTTTGTACGGGACAGTTAAACCATAACCAAAGTGCTCCAAGCATTATGAGATGCTGGAAGTTTATCTAAGCCGTATGTATGCTGGATTGTATCTTTGCGCTTCACAAGACGGCAATACAAAAGCATTTTTAAAATATTCCGCAGCTATATTTTGTTGCCGAAATAGCAGTCTTTTGTCACTTTGGCTATGTCACGAAGCATGCTGGCGTTTGTCTCAGCTTGAAAATATATGTGTGTCGCCTATATCCGTAGATCATTTACTTTTACCTAAATATAAGCGTCGAGATATATCAATTTCATAAATCCAAAGCCTTTACCTACGTCACGAGACGGCAAGCGTATCCGCGAGTAAATAGAAAGTAGTGCAGTGACTATTTTATAAAAATAGTATAGGAATATACGCTGCCAATCTCTAGGAATACATCACTTCAAACCCACCGCGGTGGAAAATGAAGAAGTGAAACATCTTGGTAGTCAACTTGCAAACAATTTAAAGGGCTCAGTAGATATGAAGCCAGGACAGAGATATCAAGGCTTGTGAAAAGCAATCACTCAAAATGAGCTAATCTTTCCAACTATTCTATTCAGTCAAGTATATTTACTAATGGTCGAACATTTGTTTGTTTTCATTAAATTCTTTTTAAGTCTGGGCATTTGTATAGCTATTGGAATAGTGAGTCAATATACACAGGGAGGTAGATAATTATGCTGTAGATGGGGTTCAGCGGGGAAGGTGGGCACCGGGAAAGATACTTATGTGCGGGTGGCTTGGAGAATGTGCGACTTATTTGGAGATCTCCTATGAGCATAGGAGAACTCCTGTGAGCAAAGAGCCAGGCTGTGTAGTTTGCATGCAACTGCCTCTGTCGTAGCCATCATGCCCTGCCCAAGCAGTTTTTGATTGTTCGGAGAATCTTGGCTAGTCAGTCGAAAGGGCTCACTAACACGGGCACGGTTGTCCTGTGTCGGCCGTGTGCGTGAGGACAGAGTTGTTAAAGTTTCTAATTTGGTCCATTTCCTAATCATGCTGATATATGTTCTCGTATTCTCCCAAACAAACACCGACTCTCGTGGCCAATATATTCTACGTCAGTGGTGCATTTGACGGAGTTAGTACAAACATAGGTAATCTTGCACTCTGCATATGGGATGGGACTTATAGAGAAGTGTACAAGGTTGTGGGCTGTTTGAAGGGTTCAAGGCGCTGCCGTTAGCTTTCCCGTTATTATATTCGTCTAAAGCGGGTTATGGATTAGCCCATGATTACTCCATCAATCTGTCTATGCAGATCGTTGTTAGGTAGGAAATGTTTGCTCAAGGCAAACCTTAATAATAATTTATTGGTGACTTTCACCGGCATTCATATGTCCTGCTGAATAGCGCCAATTGCACTACACAGACGATTTATCGTTTCCGCAGCCGGTAACTTCACGAAGACATATAAAACATTTAACCTAGGCATGCTGATATGGATAAGATCGAGATTATGTGGATCGTTAATACATCAATACAAATCACCACCATACATAATACAATATACGCAACAACATACAATACACATACATCGATAAATCGATACATCGATAAATTGCCAGACTAAGGTTTGGGGTGTGTGGTAGGAACTTAAACGACGTACGAAATAAAGACGTTTACGAACGTTAGTAAAAAAGGACTCAAAATGGAGGGAAAATGACGGATTTGAGGATGCATTTATATATGCAGTCCATGAGCGAGCCCAGGTAAACTCCTCGTGAAATTTAAATTCAAACTCTAGTCGACGTCAACATCAGAAAATAAATGCATATATTTATTAGTAGAGGGACGATCACCGATCGATCATTTTTGCCAAGGATCTCGCTCTTGAGACACGTCTGTATCTACACGTAGAAAAACGGCATAACCAGAAAAGTTAAAAATGACAATTTGTGCTCTATTAATCACTTAGCGCTCAATTTAAACAGCCCATCTGTGGGCCATATGCGTCGGTTAAACGTCCACATACGGGTTTTTTATCCATGTTTGTGGCCACATATTTAATCTGCTGAATGATATTAAAGTAATTTCGAAACGGTTCTAGGATAACCAAAGCAATTACTATCATTACCCACTATGCTATCATAACTAAGCAATCTTCTACCCAATTCACTGCAGTCAGGCGTTCACGAATTGAGAGAGTCAGACGTTTAACATACCGTGATTGTAGTTTCTCAACAAGTGAACTTAAGCCCAGTGGGGAGACAATGCCGATTATCAATGCTTTTCAGTTCTGCGTATTCGTTTTTTGGCGTTGACTGATACCTGCCTACCATTTATCCACCAACTTTGATGTGTTCTAACAAGTACTAGCATCAGTCCACGCAGTTATTTTGTAGACTTTTTGTGTGTACTTGACGTAATTGGATCATGTTAAATACATCACTGGATTCACCGAAACCTCTACTCTGCTTCCCGTCAATAGTAACTGAGGAAAATCTTAAGTACCTTTTGATAGCTGGGGTTTTACAAAACACCGCACGCAGTAGGATTTGCTGTTGAACCAAATTTCTTCAATTTGTTTCATACATCCCCAGAAAATCGGTAGGGCATCGACTTTTTGGTCAGTCCCTCAATTGCTTCTCAATATGCCTTTCTTTTGGAATAATATTTCGCCAGTTATTAGTTCATCGCATGAGTTATCGGTATTCAAATCTTACTAACGATAACCCCTTACGTCGGAAGGTATAAAATCACTTTTAACCGTCTCATTTTTGAACTCTCAGCTTCTTGATTTTAAGAAAGATCCTCCTGCGATCTAGTGGCAGCTCAAGCGGAAACCCTCAATTATATCTTTACAAACTCCTGTTTTGCTTTGATTACAACGTACCCTGCTATCGCTTCTTTTCCATTGCGAGGATTTTCGCGGTTCCTGATGGCATCTCCTCATTTCGGCTCCAAGCGGTCTCTCGACGCTCGCATGGGAACCCTCCATATTCGTCATCTATTAGCAGTTTGATCGTACCTCCCTTACCCACTCCTCCCCTGGGCTCGAAGCAGACTGTGGCCGATCGCGTCTGGGCTTTTCTCGTCTCGTCTTATCCGGCGTATGAATTCCGTTTTGAATTCTTTGTACAAAATACCATGCAGGTTACTCCTGTCTTACTTGCGTTCTTCTCATTCATCGCTGAAACTTATTTCTGCCCGGACGATGTTCGTTTATAAGCCGTTGTACACTGCCATATGCGGGCCTGTCCTGCCCGCATTTTTATCCTTTAATAAACGACATTTTTTCACGTTTAAAGATAATTCAAACGTTTTTGATTCTACAATGGAGTTTTTCACTACTCGCTAAACATTTTTCTTTACGGGCTATTTATCCAATAATTATGTATTGCATATCGAATAGGTTCTACATATCTCGTCTAAATTGTTTATAAGTAATTTTTTTACTTTCTGTGAAGGAACCCCTATGGGTCTTTAGTGAAATTATTGTATTTATTTATCTATTTGTCTGACTGACTTATAATCTTGTTTCGAATTAAAAGAGAGGGCGAGGAAAAGTGATGGGCCCTAACATCGAAATTAGTATGATGCCACTTAATCTCGACAGTCCAAAGTCGAGAGGGAGATTGACGCTGGCTGGGTGAGCTGTGGCTTAAAGGAAAATTCAGGGAAAGTCGCTGGATTTAAACACAATAATCACCCATCCGGTCCATCAAATGAACATCTCGCAAGTACTTCTTGTTCGGCTCCAATAAAAACAAGTGCACAGTTTAACCTGGACAGAACGATAAACACATCCCTCTCTTAGACGAACCTCCATCAAGTACTTCCGATACTACTAAACATGGTGAAAACGTGGTCTGGATGTTGCAACCGAAACCCTATCTGGTGAAGCATGGTTTACTACAAGGAAATCTCAGACCCACGAAAACATACTAAGTTTATGCCTCTACTCCCCTCCTAAATGTAGTTATGATGACAAAGGCCTCAATCAATTTACCAATCTAGCGTGACTTGCGTCATCACGCCTGCCATACTTCAGCGTAGCAACATTAACTTGCATCACTAAAACACACCCGATTGTCAGTAGGTTTATAGTTTTTTTACCAGGCATAACATTCGTGGGTGTATATTTGGCACGATGTTGACGTGAAAGAAATCGGAAAAACAGAATACGCGAATAGGTTTTTGCCCTATTTCCCACCTTGTGGTCGCTGCTCTAAGGATTATTTAAAAAACACCTGCATGTTTCTAGTATGGAAGTGCGGTAAACAAGTAGACGGCAAGAATTGGACAAATTAAAAAAACGCATAAAAAACTCATTTTATTAGCCATAGAATACGAATAGAAGTTTACACAGCATCCATATACCCCTACAAAATTATTGATTGTTGGAATGTAAAAGCTACTTAGTTTTTTTCTTACAAAGCAGTATAAGGAATCAGGAGGCTAGCTATTCATTTTGTTCAAACTAAGTGCCACATGCAAGTAAGTCAGTGACGTCAACCAGTACAGGACGGCCGATTTACATTGCGAAATGCGTGTTTCAAATGTTGTCCGAAATGTTGTATCATAGTCTTTGCCCAGAAAGGCGCTGGTTTGGATGAAGCTTGATACGCCTTAGTAGCTAATTTTCCAAAGTCAATCAAATGGAGTTTTGATAGGGAAAGTGTAATGCTCTCTCTCCTGATGGGAGGCGTATATGATATATCAACTTGTACTCTTGCAATAACATTGTCAACCGCGACACTTGTCGACACAGAAATGGGGATTTTGGCATTTTTTCGCCTATGGAATGTCCACTTAATAAAAAAATAAAAAGTAAAAATAGAAAACATGAGACGAGCAATGGCATATATAATACTTTTTTCAAGATGGGAAAATTATCCATGGACGGCGGGCAGTTTCACCATTTGTATCAAAAAACGTCTGGAAAAATAAATGTATTAGGCTGTCGAAACTGTGTCGCAAGACAGCGTTTAAACGATTATAATTCTTTTTTTGGACTACTGCTTTAATGTTCGGCGGAAAACGCGCTTAACAAAAAAAACACATTCTGTTGTGAGTCCAACAGAGTTTTTTTCTTGTTCATAATATGTCGGTATATACCTTCAATCAGGTAATATTACTGACTTTGCCACGTAAGTTGTTGTTTAGATTTAGTGATTTGTTTTATTGTTCTGTGCAAGGCTGTGAGCATACTCTTGCATTTTGACTGAACACTTGCGTTGGCAGCGATTATTCGTAGGCATCGTTTAAAATTGTCTATTTTATCCATGAACTAACGTCTAGAAACATAAGGGCGAATTAACATAAAAAATATGATCATGATATCAGAACTAAATACAAGTGTGGCCTGTAGATGCATACCTTGTATTTTATTCCCAATTGTACTTTGGGTATTTCAGCAAAGCAGGTGGTGTGTTAAACAGTTTCATTCTGCGAACTCTTTATTTCTGAGCAGTTATGAATGAAAGCCGTCTGATGCGTGTTGATTATGAGATATATGCTTTCATCTCGTGACCGAATATGTTGATCTTTCAGCATTGGCAGGCATCTCAGCAACATACTAACAGATGCTTCCAGATCGATAAGGTCTCCGTGAAGAAAACATCCCTGGGCTGAAAATAGCATATAATGCATAAACGGAGACGTATCTGCATAGAAAATATTGATATGCATTTGGCGATTATTCAGCTGCTTAAAAATCATGTTAATTCAATCACCTGTGCGGAAGGTGATTGCCGCATAAATTGGCAGTTTTAACGTCATAGCGGTAAGCCGAAGCAACGCCTGCCTGTTATCAGGACATCGATTAAAAATTAATCTTTTTAACAAAACATTGATACTGTGGGCTATAGGTGTTATGTCAGACTTTGCCCATAAATAATGTTTAAGCCTCTGCACATTTAACTACCAGAATAATAATGTGATGCGCATTTGTCGATCACGTTATTTGCCTAGTTATCGACTTTATGTCTATTAAAAACTGAATGGTTTTAGAATTGCTTCGTAACAGGACAAACCGTCACGCTCGAGAGGATTCTATGCCGCTACTTCGTTTTTCAGTTCCTATATGAACTGATGTCTTTATCCATATTTATTTAATTGTCTTATTTAATTTAGTAAGTCAAAGCCTAGGGCTGTAATGTTCCATTAGGAGCAGGAAGTCATTTTAAATGAACTACGGCGATGCGATTGCAGACAAAACGCGTGACGAAATTTTATTCTGCATACGATTCGAGTGCGACTACAAGAGTAATTATAGATCAATTAATAATACACCAGAGACCCACTGACGAGCCTAACCGATCGTAATTGTGTTATGCAGCGGCAGATTATGGGCAAAACACGCGTTGATTGAGCTTTTAACTACTACCTGTGCTGGTAGTTGGAAATCAGCTTATTCAAAATTATGCCTCTAACTGCCTATCTGCTGTTGTTGAATACTACCGGATTATCCACTGAGGGACCTCAACCTGAATATTCATACATAAAAACCTTAACTGAGACCATAGACAATAGACCATATAGTAATCCACTCCAAGTGCGCAATTAATTTCCAAGGAAATCTAAAAGTTACGACAAAAATACAGCTTCTTTGATATAATGCATTTTAGTGATAACGTAGTGTCTAAATTCTAAAATGGCGAGAGCAGTTACGAACCATTAAAACGAGCAGCGGCTAACTACTTTCATTGGTGCATTAGTTTAACTGCAAAAAACCATAAATATTTTTGTGTAAAACGTACTTGTGTAAAAGCGGAAAAAACATGCCTCACTGACGTTTAAAATTACGAAAGGTATTAATGACCATGGACACATTGCCTGCTTACGAAATAAATCAGCCTCTTAGAGGCCTTTAAATTATATATCTTCAGCGACCAATAGGGCATACAATCATTAAGTGCAATTATCAAAACGAAAACTATCTTGCGCTAGCTAAAAGCAGAACACAGATATCCGTGCGATATGGGTTCACCTGTCGTTTGCAGCCACGTGTTCTTTAGCGGTCACGTTGCATAAATGCAATACATCAAGCGCCTTAGCACTGCAGCAAATATAACGTTATTAACATGAATTTGTTGACATTTAATTTTTGACTTCTGTCTATATGCCAAAATATGGGGTTACAGAAAATGAAGAAACATATGGAGGTTAGTTGACTCAGAACGCAAACAGACGTAAGAAGAACGAGGAACCATGCCTGTTGTGCATGGGACATTTCGTTAGTGGAACAGATTGACATTACCAACAAAGACAAGGGAGACTGGAATGTACAGTTTTATCTCATACGTTCAGTCAACTCTTTCGACTCCTTGGATTAAAAAGAAAATGCTGAATATTTGCTTTGCATTCTGTAATTGGAATTGGAGGTTCCATTCTTCTTATGTTCGGGCGTTTTTTTCCTAAAGATCTTTTGCGGTCTTTGAAATATCTGAAAGCAGATGTTTTCGTCATTAAAAGTTTTGCTTCCAAGCAGACACAAAAGTACTAGAAGCGCGCATACTGGTAATGCTACGAAACTCAATCAACGGTAATCCTTCTAAGTACGAGGGCGTTCTGCATGTTCAAACATTTGACATATATGCTTGGTCGAGAGGCCAATAAAGCGAATTTACTATCTGACGGGTCAAGACTTGGCGCTTCAAAGTCTGAATCCCGTTCAGAGATGCCAATGGCAATATATGTCGCCATCTACAGACCGATTTGTTCTGATCGTGAAACATGCTGAAGCAGTGCAGACTGAATTCGAACATGCTTTAGAATTTTGAGCATATGTCAACCATCGAACTTGTGACAGGATCTAACCTTTTTAATGATAGCTCAAAATGCCCGCACTGGCCAACAAGTGCAGCTGGAAAATTGCGTCAGACGCTCGATAGTCATACCGCTATTCACACAATTTCAGTTTCTTTTTCTAAGCCCATAGTTATTTATATCGTATTATGTCGCTAGAAAATGCAAACTGCTTTAAGTACCTTTCCTGAATTGATGTATGCGACAAGTGCACCATTTGGAAAAGGGCTGTCGAGTATAATAATATCAGAGGATGAACTTGAGGAGGTTATGAAAGATATGACAAAGATGACATGGGGACAACGTTTCCAATAGTAGGAAAAACAAAACTTATGGACAAGAAGTAGTAACGTCCGTTCGGTATTTGTTAGTCCCTGGAGGACGCGAAATCGTCGAAGTTCGCCGCTAGAATAAAAGTCATAAATGGCTATTTTACTGTTACTCGACATTTACGCACGTCAGAGTGAAGCGTTTTGTCCTGGGCAAGTCGTCAAAACGCCGAAGCCACGAATTCGGGTACCATTCCGAGTTATCCAGTATATTAGCTAACTAGTGCATTTCTTGGTATTGAATAATTCAATTAAGTGGTTTCTCTTCAATCTGCTTCAGAGCTACGATGATGGGAATGTATATTTTGAAAAGCCAACCGTTTTCTGGCTAGGCGGCATGCAGATTTACAGCCGGCATACATGGTTAACGACTCCACACCATCCAGGTGTAGGCGAATATACACGAGTGTGTAATGCGCTTCCAAATTGTTCGCACGATCAAAAAAAACATATTTCCACCCCCCCTGTCCTCAGAGCTACAATACATGCCATAAGCAATGTCTGTTGATTTAAACAAAATTAACACACCATATATTTAATGTGGTTAACCGTTCACTCGGTAGGGCAAACAATTGAGTGACATGAAGAGAACTTTATTAATCTGACATTTTGGATTCCTGCTTAATCACATCATCAGGGCCAATAACAAATACCGAAGGTTCATGCACAAAGAGCTGCAGCATTCAAATGATGCCGTCGCCATGCCACCGCATACCAATGAAAATTCACGACTTCCTTCACCCCCTCCCATCAAGAGAGATCGTTGCACTTGGTGTGTTGACTGTTTAAAGGCCGGTATTCGCGTCGCTAACTGATGCAATTTCAAGTTGCATTCCATTTGACGAAACACGTCAACACATTCAAGTTTAGTGAGGCCGATCTCATGCCGCTACCGGTCGCACCAGTGATTTATCTATTTTTCCCTGCGCTGGTCTGTAATCGGCAATAACAAAAAGCCGCCCCTAATAAATTGGTCAGCATGATAAAGATTACTTAGAGGTACGTCTGTCCGCGCGGTCTTAAATTCCTTTACCGTCGCTCAATGCAAAAACCTCGAGTTGAAATAGGTATAGTTTCACTTGCTGGCGATCGTATAAAACCGTGCCATGTTTAACGCAAAATAGGCATGACAGGTTGTGATTAAAGCCTCTTTAGACACGAGAAGTTAGACCAAAACATAGGTTTCAAAAATCGCAAGTAGGCGTCAATAATCTCCGGACACTTCAACCTCATTAAGAAGATACATGCACTTATATTAAAACAGAGAAATTAAGCATAATCTTGGTTTTCACCTACATCGAATTTCCGTTGAGAGCATCATGGTATCTTTTAAGACATTAACAGCATTACAATTCGGATACATTCGTAGGCCTTAATGTGAGCGCACATATTTTAAGTGCTGCCGAAGAGAGTCATCCGTTTTGATTGATGTCGTTGTGTAAATATGCGGATGTTATTACTTTAAAGTCACTTGTTGCTTTAAAGCCAGGAGCATCACTTTTGCATTTCAGAATATTTTCTTAATAAATACCGGGTTATTTATCATGATTTTATTCAGCACGTTGCAAATTAACATTTCCTTCACAGCTGCACCTGAATAGACACTTAATGCATCTAATTTTGACTTTTGTTCCTGTTTTATAGCCATGTCGCTGTTCACTATTCTGCTTACGTACATACAATATTACAAAATGCATTATCGAACCAGGCTCTCTGCGATTGCATTTTGCTGCGCTGTTACTGACATAATCGCATAAAGAGCCCTTAAAAATACGCATTCGGTGTGTTCTTTCACGAAACCTTCCTTCGGAATCTACAGCATAGATGCGTTAACATATTTCTAAATCTAAATACCTTTACCATCGCTTATAAATGCGAAAATGCATTTATTGATTTTATTATTCTAGACGTACATTTATATCGAAAGGATTGAATTATATGAGTTCTTGATTCTTGTGCGGAATGCCAAGACAAAGAAATCTGCGAAAATCGCACTCGCACTTTTAAACATTGCTTATTCAAAACACAAATATCAGTGATCAATATTTTCTTCTCCCTCGCATCGTCTAGAGAGAAACCACGATTTTCAAAATTCCGAAAAGTAATGTTTGTTGCTCGCATACTCCACTCGTCACCTAGTCCGTATGCGTTTATCTACTTTTCGTAGGTAAATGGACTTTTCCATTCCATATTCCCTGTTGTTGGAAATGAATGTCTGCAGGCAAACAAAGTGTCAAAAATGGATGCATTTTTGCATTGGTCATTATGTGTAATCTCTTACAATCTGTAGCGTCAGAATTCGTTTGTAATTTTCTGCATGATACGTATGTTTTTAGGCATTTTTTGTTCATTTTTCATGGTTTATGTGTCTTACAAATCATGGATCTCGACTTGCCATAAGTGGCCATTCATAGCAGCTATCTTATCTCGTCATAGCTCCTTGTGCTTTCACTATCCTCTTCTACCGCTGTCGTTGACGATGTTTTAAGGCCAGAATTCTAAAGATCAGGTGAAAGAACCTTTTGTCATATTAAACATATCTGTTTTTCATACATCCCTTTCCGCTATTCGTCTCTGTTCATCTAGCGATATCAACAACCTCGTATTTTTAATAAATTTAAAAATCCGCGTTGTCACTTGTATTTTTAAAATGCGAAAGTCGTATCGGTCGTCATTCGCAAGGAATCTGATTTCCATAATAGAAGACGTGGGCATAAATTTCCGCGCTTCTTCCTATATAGCCCTGCTTAAAATGATTGCTTAGTGCTATCTGCCTTCATCACCAAAAACAATAAAATTTAACAAGTACTGTTAATGCGAAAGTGTAGAGCTGCCTTTCTGACGATCACTCCTTTGTACAATGTTCACTGTGACCAGAATGACGACAGTTTAAATGGAAAAAATACTTACTAAACCTGTTGCAGTCATTTGAACAGTTGCGAACTACGCGCGGAAACGAAACCTGCAGTCAGTTGAAGATGATTTTATGAGATTGCGGCCGGTAACTTAGGCGATCTGGATGTCTGTGAGCCATAGACCATATTAGAATCCCATCATCCTAATGTGTGCGAATGCGTCATTTTCCATTATAAAAGACCTACAATTGCCTCTTCTAGGATCGGTTGAACTTTTACCAGGGATAATCATCTAATTCGCGCATTCGTTGTAATTGTAATGTAGGACATGCATCTAGACTCACCGAATTAAATTGTTTCGATTTTCAATCTTATGCAGAATCACAGGGCAAATCAGTTTACGAAAACCACGGCAGCACGATTTTCAAACCGCTCATTCAAAACGCCGTCTCGCACAATCTGTAGTGTATTTTTCTTCACATCGTCCACAGAAAAGCTTTGAGTGTCAACATTACATTATTTGCACGCATGCTGCACTTGTTAACCAGTCTGTGGACAAGATCGTTTTGTAGATCGTATGATTGTCTTAGTCCGTACCACATGATGTTAGGAAGAAATGTCTGCTAACAGAAGAAACAAGAAAAGTTATAAATTTGGTATGTTTTCGTATATGCAGCCTTTTATGCTCTATAATGACAAATAGCATCTGGTCAGGCTTTGCGGCACACATTGCTGTCCATGACTGTACTGCTCTGTAATGCTAGGAAATTATGGTTATTGATTTGCATTACTTTACAATTTATAACGACTATTTAATAGCACATCATCTCCTTGTGTCCGTATTACTATCTCCTTCGGCTTTCTAGGACGTTGTACGTGGCTAAGAATTCATAAAATCAGGTGAATAAACATTTTATTCTGGCAGTCACATTTTCCTCTTTTAAGCGTCGTCCATGCACATTTCTATTCGCTTTTTCTGTGCCAACAACGCTCTTTCAAAATAATTTGGATTCCGTGTATTAACAAATATTCGGTAAATGTTAAATGCCATTTTCGTCGCCTTTGAGTAAGGCACCAATACAAAAGCTCGCGTTTCCTGTCAAATAGCCCTGCATAACACAATTGCTTAATATTGTTCAATTTCAACAGCTGAAATTAATAACTTAATTGCACTCAGCAGGTACACATATTTTCAATTTTACAAAAATTATGTTGTAGACTACCCAGAAAGGTCTGGAAGGCGGAGGTTTGAGCAGCAACTAACATTTACAAAACATGTTGCAGTCATTTAAACAATGGAAAACTACGCGGCAACGAAAGTTGTATTCAGCAAAACAGGACCGTAAGAGTTCGCAGTCGGTAACTAAGCAATCTAAATATCTATGTCTTGTAGATCATAAAAGAATTCTTGATTTGAAAGTGTGTACAGGTGCGCCTTCAATTAATTCCTCATGGTTTACTTTCTCTTTTTAAAGGAGGACACACATAGGTTAGCGATTGTAGTTGGGTCTTCATCACTATAAATGCTAGCTGTAATTGTTCTGTGCTTAGCTAGTTGCTGGATCATAATCAGGGGCACTCATGCGAATTACTGTGAAAATGAATTTGTAAGTTTCCCGCTCAGCACACGCAGTGTATATGCGGACAGCACAAATCGTGCTAGTAAATGGCAGTGGAAAATCAAAGTCGCTTATGGACACTCTGCCGTACATCTCCATAAATCCTCAACAAATGGGACTTCGGTAGGTACTAAGAAATGTCAGCGAAAACCATATGTGAACTTGCATTCCTAACTGTATGGAAAGACGTACGTAAAGCAACGCGGAACCGCTGAGATTGTTTATGAACTCTATACTGTAAGCTGAAGAGATGGATCTAATTGTATGCGGCGGATGATAGGCTTGTCAAATGAAACTGTCAGTTTTCCCCTCTATCAACGCAAGCAAGTTGCCCTTCTCTGGAACAGGAAATCGCATTCCATCCATAAGACTACATGGACTTCAGTTTTTTCGTATACGTTGGTGGAGAAACTAGGAAAAAATGGTGCGCTCAAACACATGTAAGGCAGATTAGTGCTCTGGACAGATGCTCATACGTTACAGTCAAGAGAAACCATTACATGCCTATTTATACCCATAATAAGGTCAGTCGTAGATGCTCTGCACAAACACGATGACCGTGTCGGGTACCAACAGCCGTTGTCGGAATGTGCACCATAACAAGTGACAGCATTTTAGGGTACGGTGGTAGACCTAGATGCCAGCGGTGGCTAAGCATATTAGAACCTCTGTCATTCCTCCATTTTCGTTGTTGGTTAAAATCCTGGTCATCTGAAATGCGTACTATGGGGTAAGGAGTTAAGTTCCAAAATACGGGCTCCGTCATGCCATCCAACTGCGCCCTCCCCACGTCCAGTTTACCAAACTCTTGACACCGGATTCAGTGGTGGAGAAGAAGGGGGAGAGAGGGAGCTAGACGCATAGAAAGTTGACTAGCACTATAAACTAACTCACGCGCAGGTCAACGTGACTGCTGTAACCTTTCTGTGGAGCATTGGATGATAACTGTCTGCAGCGACGTTCGAGATGCCGTAAAGTGCACATGGTCGCAAAATTTATTGTGAATCATGTAGGTATTACAAAACCGTTTGTATCCGCCTACTAATACCTTCCGGTTTTGCTTGATCAATTCGCACATTCCCATGATACACGATTTTCTGAAACGTTTAATAAGATATTTTTGTTTGCGTAACTTAGCGGCTAGTAGTAATAGACTGGTCGCATCTCTTTGTGTACGCATTTTAAGCCAGCATTGTTCCGCGAACACTCTTAAAATCCGCCTAATAACAAGCGGTGTCGTTGTCTTTCAATTCTTCTTATTGCCACTAAGACGTACATCGGTACACATTAAAATACGTTAACTTCCTTTATTATCTAGCAGGATTATGGGGGATAGTTTTAATTCGGGAATATTTACCTTGTGGTATGTCTATGCGAAGCACTTTACATCCTGTAAAAACACATCGCAGTTAGTAACCACTTTTTGATTTCCTCATGCTTAAAGTACCATTTCTTAAAAGACAACGTATTCTTTCACGTGAGGGCTTAACCTCCTCATTATTTTCAGTGTGTTCGGCTTATTCTTTGCACAATTGAATAAGTGAGATACATTCAAAGGCGTGAATTATGGATGGGTAAGTGGGACAACGTCTAGTTGTTAAATAGCACCAACGCTCTATGTCAAGCAGTTAGGATTTCGATAAGGCTGAGGTGCAAGTGTCGTAATGCTGAGAATACTCAAAGCCAGCATAAGGATAGGTGACTGCGATGGCAACATGTCTGATCTCGGTATGCGCATTTCGGTCGGACGGACTGTAGGAGGTGTCATGGAGGTCAGTTCGGAGAGAGGCATTTCATGAAGACGGTGCCGGAATAAGAGAGATAGGTAATATATTGGCAATTTCGTCAACAAAATGGACAGTCTTTTTGGGAAAAAAAATAATTGTCATAATATAGTAATGGGCAGGTAGACAAAAGAAACAGCCTGAGTGTTTAATGACTAAATGCAGCAGTATTGTCCGCATAAACAAGCTATTCACAATCGCTGGGAGACGGTCATTGTTCAGTGAGAAATTGGAAGATATATATCGAAAGAACGACGTGATTATTGATAGCGGAATTATATGTATATTTGGTTTTGGAAGATCAGCGCTCACCGACCGCGCTGAGGGAAACCCTTGTCCGATGTGTCCTGGGGTTCAATATCGAGCCCTGACAGCATTCCCAAGCAGCGAGTATTGTATGCAGAATTGCATTATCGGAGAGTATATGGGAGACCGGAATGACCATTTCTGGTTTACTGGCCATAGCAGACTACATATTCGACCTCAGACTCAGCGACCGTTGAGGAGAGTTATAACCTATGGGGAGGACAAATAAGGTGAATATTTGCGCAATTTGAAAAAAGCTGCCAGGTACGAATGCAGTCGACAAGAGAGGTAAAGTAAGTCCTGAATTACGCCACAGATAGTCGTCGATTAGAATATACTGCTTAGTATTGAGTACGTTTGCGTTATGCACATTCACTCGCAGTTTGGAAAAAAAATTACTTGAAACAAATCAGAACGGAGTTCAAGTTTGGTTCTCAACAAAATACGTCTTAAGCCTGGAAGGTAAGGACAGATTTTAAACTCAGACCATCTCCGTCTTTATTTTCCCAATTACTTACACCTGTGGAGCAGACTATAGTGGTCGTACGAGTTTTCGCCTATCCACACAAAATATGAGAACACCCGCGGTCATGGCTGTGGAAAGATGACATTTAGATCCCACACACTGTTCCATCCTCCAACAAATGTTTGATTCTGGATATCGTTTGGACCCCACCGTATCCTCCCCTGCGACTTACCTTGTCCCACCTAACTATCGCATGCGACCTGGGTCAGCGCCTTCTAGCAACAACAGAAACGACTGCCGTCAGACCAAAGATGCCGGTCATATTCGGTCAGAAGTATCTCCTGTACGCTTCACGTCTAGCCTAGTCAAGTATCGATTAATTGCCACGTCACCGTAGTTCCCCCTCCACCCCCTTACATTTTGACACTGCTGTACCTAACCGTCACAACCACTTATTGTTTTCTCTCCCTCCACACATTCACACAGCCCGCTCGCGTGAAATGACTAACCGTAAACGATTTCTTTCATCACTCATACGTATTAACCTCTATCTCGTTACCATTTAGATTTGCTGACCGTATGAGGATTTATCAAAATAGCGCGTACGCTCACCAAGTGTTTTTTTATATTGCTTCATGGAATTTTTCGCAACTTAAAAACAGTCCAAAAAACAAAAAACTTCCCATTTTACCTGACGGGTGTTTGTCTAAACATGACTGGGTGCACATCAATTACCTGCCCTTCCAGAGCCAGCACGCCTTAAATCAATAAATAGCTGCTTTTCAGCTGCTGAGACTAGCAGAGTTTGAGAAACCCATGAATTTCTTACCTAGGAAGTGCTTTTGACCCATCTGATAGTCTCCAGCCGTGAACAACCTTCGCTCATAAGCAGCTCATATTCTCGATTCGTTTTCTGAGTGATGACTGGATATTTAATGGCCAAAATTAAAGCAAAAAGTCTCAAACGGGCTGTATCAACTTACCGGCGTTTGTTGCCTCAAGCTTTTCGATATCATAACTTGATGGGAGTCGAATATTTACGATCTCAATCACTCTTTCGAGATTATGTTTATGGTCGTCCGTTTTTTAGTACTTGTCGTAAGTAGTCTATCCCTTGAAGCCCGATGAGAATTTTCGTGCGTCTTAAGCACTGCCATACTTCTTGTTCACCCAGATTGGTGACTAGACATTCCATTACCTAAATGAAAGCAACATAAACTTGAAACTGTACTGCGTCAAGTTACTCGCGTTCTCTGGGTCTATCCTGCCGCTGCCGTAAAATGGCGGGTGTCGTCTGCCTGCGATGTCTGTCACGCTTTAGAGACTTATTTGCAACCGGAAACCAGTGAATTGGTGTTTCGTAATCCGTTTTTTGATATACATTACGTGACCTATTTCATGAAGCCTGATAACTGAAACTGATGCAAGAATTTTTGTACGGCTTTAGCGTTGAGACTTCTGTTTGCTCATCCACTTCCTTCACTGAAGTGTCCTTCTCTTATGCAGAAATTTTATGTACGTAATTATATGAAAAAAATATTCATAAAATCTATCGAAAACGGACGTTGCAATATATATTTGTGCGACTTCCCATGCTAATACATGACCTAGACTCCGTTTACGCATCTGAGCGATTTTTTCATTGAAAGGAAAGTATTTGTACCACAAGTTTTTTGATAAACACATTTAACCTGCTTTGAAAATTTATGTTATGTCCGATTCTAACCTTGGTAATCGACTTGATAACACAAAGGTTTGTTAAAAAACCGAAGACTTTTATCAATTTCTAAAAGTCAAATTAGCAGATTTGTGCGATTTGGTGCCCTAAAGTGTATCAATAACGCTGACAGGGACCTTATGTCTGCCACTGATGTTTCCTTGGTCAGCCGACTCGAAACGTTACTACAGGGACATTTCACAACGATGATATACCATGTCAATTAGATTTTCAATGTATTGCCTTCCTGCGTTAATCCGGCTCCATTTATATAAAATGATGCTGTCCGAACTGACTGCCGTCATACCTTCTTCAGTCGGTTGACTTAGTATGGACTGTACAAGTTTGAACCTGTAACGCGACTCAAATGCGCAAACTGAGATCAGAGTGGACTCCCTCGAAGCCACGAATTCTCTTGCTGACTCTGAGTATTGCCGGCATCGTGACATTAGCATTTCAGCCTCGTCGACGTCTCCACTACTTAAGACAGAGGAATTGAGCTGTTTCCCAGCCAGGCGTTGTCCCAGCAGCCTGTCCAGTGTAGCAGAAAGCGCCTAAATCATACAGCCGTGCAGCTAACAGGCACATTTGAATGAAGAGAATGCTGCAGTTGAGACCTCACACGTCTAAGTGTGAATTAAATAACTTAAAGACCAGTGAGGCGGCAGTTTACAGTCTAATTAGAAGTGGGCTTCGACAAACTGAAGATGTAACCGTTTTTAAAACGCAAACTGACATTTCAAGGAAATGCGAAACGTAAATACCGGTAGAAAATGATGAAACAATATAAGTAGTTAACTCTAAAAACTAAGTACAAAATTACAAAGACAAAGGCCTGCCAAGCAAGGCATTATCGTTGTCATTTAGGTCGTGCGGATATGTGCTTAACGGTCGGCAGGTGTCATAGTGGTCCTAGATTATCAACGTTGAAAAGTCAAGTTGGCGAACGCACGTTTTCGGTAATTCTTCCTCAGGCCAATACAAGTACATAAACGAATGAAAATGTACAAACTCAACAGTGTTTATAGATGCCTCAAGGGCTATTAAGTCACTAACACTCATCATCCCCACGCCGCCCGCATGAGAAGGTCGGCGGGTGTTAGTCAATAGATCTAGGGGAGGGGGGTAAGAGAGTCTTTGAGTAATGATCTTTGGTTGAGTACACGGAGTACGCATCATCGTGATTAGGGATTTGAGGCGGCATGGCTTCATCGCTTGGGGTTGGCGTTGGCCACGGCAGTGAAAGTGCTTGGATCAGAGTTTTCTGACAGCATAACACCGGATTCACTAACCGTATAGCTACTGCCTCTGCCGTTGCTAGTATCCTTTGACGTAGGCCTTTAGAGAAGCATGTTGGTGTCCGGTAGACAACCTGAAATGCTTTCTTGGCATCGACTCGGTGGTTCGTATCGATTAAATGCGCGAGAATAGAACTCGAAATCGACCGGGTCTCACCTCTGTCTAGCCAGGCGGGCATATGTTCACGCACCCTCTTTACCAGGCGTCTCGTTGTGCGGCCGATGTATCCTGCTCCACAGGAGCAAGTGGATGAATAAATGCACATTGATGTGGCCTCCAACGGTGGTCTGTCTTTACCTCCCAAACATAGGAGGGGAGAGTTTGTGAAGCATACGCGTAAATTCGCCGCAGGGAATGCCCTCGTGATAGCTGTAGTTAAGCGCCGTCGGACTAGTTCGCTCTCTGCGTCTCCTCTAAAAGGCAATCTTATGAATACATCTTTCTTTTCCGCAGTC
>CACRXP010000642.1:313759-343931 GCA_902702965.1 Spirometra erinaceieuropaei
TCAGTTCTGTGGGTTTCCGGTAACCGATACGAAGTAATAAGTGCTGATTGTTATATGAAGGAGTAAAAGCATACCTGTAGGATGATCAGGCGCCTGGACCCTAAAAATAATAAAATTCCAAGCTGCTGGCGTTTGCGACAAATTTGAGAATCTAGGACCACTATGGCACCTGCCGACCGTTAAGCACATCTCCGCACGACCTAACTGACAACGATATTGCCTCGCATTTTGGAGAGTGTGTTTGAGAGCTACGGTTTTGCATATGCCACAATTTAAGTAAAGACACGGTAGCACCAGTGTGCGAACCCTCAGTATTACCGCGAGTATTTATAGAAGGATGTGATAGATGAAACTTAGTACTATACTTCTAATCGTGACGGACCCGTAGGAACCGGTAAGCACTGTCACCGCACAGTCACCCCAAGACGAGAACCGGTAGAGGGGAAAAAGAGAGTCACTAACTTATCTAAAATTTCCTCTACCGTACAATCGGTCGATGAGAAACTGTATAAAAACAAAGCTACGCAAATTCGGCGGCGTGCACATCTCGCAGCAGATAACAATATAAGTAGCAAAATACCCATTACAAATAATTTAATCCCAGTAGCCATTCCGGTAACACATATGAAGTAAAGCGTCTGCTTGGAGGTCCTACGAAGGGTCAAGTAGGGTACGTTGAGGAGTATGCAGACGCAGTTCACGCAAAACCATATGGCCACATGCATTTAATTGCAGAACGGAAATGCGTCTTTTGCGATGCTTTACCATGTATAAACTGACGTAACCTACCTATCTAAATGAAATAAGTAGGTAGTCAATAATAATATAAAATATGTCTCGTCTCATACAGAATCCCTACACTATTGCATTTCGAGCTTTAATTGCTAGCATTTTATCCAGTGCAAGACCAATGTATTAGCTGGCCGAGTATTCTCGTACGACTTTTTCATAGATAGATTCGCGGTGATTGACGTAAAGAATACATCTGGACTTAAACTGTCTGCAAAACATTAGGATCGATTGTCTTCCTAATGTACGAATATTTCAATGATTCGGATGTTGAAAGGCGCAGCTCATGTTCTGCAAACATCATATTATAATTGATGTTGCCACACTACGTATGTAGCACATATGATTTTTTATTTGTATGGTAGAAGATCGGAATGATGTTTGATTAATTGAAATATATGTTCGCCTTGACAATAAGATGCACAAATAAATACAGGAACGTCGGCATATGCTGATAACCCACTGTTCAAGTTAGTACCAGGACTACGCATCACTTAATCTTCCGGCCGATTTTTCCGATTATTTTGCTCCGATAATTGACTTCGAAAACGAATCATCTTAGAGTGTTTCCTATGATGAAAATATATTTAATCGATGACTAAAATATAACATCTGAAACTTGCTCGTGAATTTGGCTCCTAGCAGTATATTAGTCGTGGTATATTATATCCTGATCGGTAATAGAAATTTCACGAAAAACCTAATCCGAATGAACTAGACAGGTAGAATCTAAAAGGCACCGAGGATATTCACGTTTCTTTTAAGGGCTGTAGTGGAAGGCGATTGTATCATATTTACTTAAATATCTCTGACAGTAATTCGCCCATTCGGATTTAAGGGCGAAAAGTGAGCAAAAAATCCAGCAAATGAAGGGGATAACGTTGTATATTGAGCTATTTTCGCTTGAGTACAACCTGTGCACTTTACATTTCCAAAATTCTGTAATTCTTCCATTTCAGCTGGTTACACATGTGAGAACAAACAAACAATTTTTTTATTTTGGAAACGCCAACAACTTGTTTGAAAGAACCTGTAGTATGTCATGCTTTTAAAGCGTAAAAAATATGAACTGCCATGACAGGAAAAGGCGAAATACCCGTCAAGCTTGTTTTTCAAACGCCAAATATTACTATTCAGAGAGATGGAGCATTGGTCGCTTTGACCGATTGTTTCCAACTGTTCTGGACTGACCTTGTTGCCGACGCGTTGGAGCGTAACAACAAATTTCTGCATACAGGTGCGTCTCATGCAATTGCAGAAACATTTCCACAAACAGCGTTTTGAGTCTAGACATGGTTTAAAACTTGGGTACATGGTGATTATTAAAATACCAGTTTATGCATAAGAAAGTTTTGAATTCGGAAATATTCCCAGATAAAGAAATGTACGCAAATCTTCAGCACATTTCGTCTAGTATGCGAAGTTAATGGAATCATGAAAAAATCTTTGACGCTCACTACAGGCATTTCAGTTTTTAACACGAAAAGTTCAATCGAACTAGAAATTTGCAAGATTATGTGTCAAACATCCATAATCGTCTAATTTCTTTAGTGAACTTTATAATTATAAAGCATGCATATTACACGACGTAACGCATGTATCGTTAACCTACATAAACATTGTGGAATATCTAAAGATTGTCCCTTTTACTTATATACTTGGCAAGTGCAAAAGTTGTCATTTGCAGATGTCGAATATGTTTAGAACGAAGTTATGGGCTGCACTTTACGATCCTTGTAGTGAAGACGAAGACAGGCTCTCCGGAAGAGGTTTATTTAAGTGCTGACGTTTCAAAGAGCCAGGTCGGCTTTTCATTTTCAAAGCGTAAAATGCACTTATTCGATCAGAAATTTACTTTAAAGTGGCAGCTCTGTTTGCCAGCCTCATGCTCATCGATTTTTCCCTCCTCTCGCTGTCTCGTCCTCTCGGGAGATGGTTGACGGGCCTTTTGCCTGTGTGCTTTGTGAGTCATCACTCCGTCGAGGGGAACTGATTGGACTTTAGTCGGACGGTCGGTCTGGCGGTTCTTCTTCTTCCTCACAGAGTAAACTTAGCGTCGGGCTATCTCCGTGCGGCCTTCAGCACTTAAATAAACCTCTTCCGGAGAGCCTGTCTTCGTCTTCAATTAATCGACCCGTATATCTCAACTTTGCCAATCTGATCCTTGTACTAGTAGATTTCCGAGATATATTTAGATACACATTTTACTTTGTACCCTGGCATTGCCTAAGATAAATGATAAAGTGTATGGCCATCCGATATTTATATATATTGAAAAGGTGTTTTAGAAAACGCAATCTGCGAAGGAACGTTTTCAAGTCAATCCGTCGGTCGACATTCGTCGTAGATGCTCACTACTCTTTTAGGCACATTTCCTGTGTTAGATGACTAGCTATAATTTTGTACTATTTATCTCAAGCGCCAAACGTTTCAACCAAAGAATACTCCAGTCCGTACTAAAATAACGCTATTTTTTAAATTAGCGCTTGGTCAAACAACTCATAGTAAAATCAAAGAGACAAACATTTCAAAATAAACTTTAAAACATCACCTCATAGCGCTGAGAAAATAAGGACGCGGGTACACGGAGCCGCTGCATTATAAATGAGCTTGCGCAAATTTCACGAGGCTCCTCTTCACGCTGCTTAACCTACGCTCTAACTACAACCCAAACACTAGCCATCTGAAGCCTATATGCGTAAGCACAATCGTAACTCGAACCCTCATACGCGGACGCCTAACATTAGAACTAATCTTAACACTAAATATAGACATAATATCGGCCCTACCACCAATACTAACTCCAATACCTTAAAAAGTAAGTGCGCGTAGGGTCCATATTCCAGTACCCTTTTGTTTTGCATATCAGTTTCTGTACAAAATATTCACGAACACAAAGTATGACACACCAACATTTAAGTGGGGACTGGGATTAAACGTCGGTCAGCAGGACTACGAGTTTTAAAACGCTACTGATTAGGCACCATCTCGCTTAATTATGGCCCTTAATTTGATCATCCAGGTTTCATTCAAATTGCCCCGCAGCCAACTAACTTAGCGTGCAGTTTATGACTGACTAATGGAATTGTTCACAGAAAAGCCTGAGTGTGTTTCGCCTACATAATAATAGGAAGTTCGAGTTGGAAAGCTGCTGCCGTGAAACAAACTTGAGAACTAAATTATTTAAAGCTAGAAACCGTTTCCTGTGTGCAAATTTTACGAGTCTACTGCAAAAACCGCAATCTTTAAAAGTAAATAATTTTGAAGTAGGTTTTCTGATGTCCTCGAAAATTGAAATAAATTTTACAGAATCCGCAAGTTAACCTATGCCTTATTGTATTTTGTGGGTAGAAGAATATGTTTTCACCGAATTTTGTGCAAGAACGAGATGAAACTTTCGGTTATATAAAACGCTCAATTTCTGAAAGATGTTGATCGTCTAAGAAAAACTTGTTGGGTCAATTCAATATTCAATTTATCTATTACTATGACACCATGTATGGATTTTGAAAATGCGTATTGTTTATAAACAACATTTATGAACAGACATATTCGGAGGTATTTAAGTGATTATTTCACGATTTTGAAATTGACATTACTTACAACAGTTTTAAAGGTAAACTCATGTATAACATGTAAAATTAATGCATTAAGGGAAATTTATAATAATTTGTTCTATGAAATATATTTTAATTTTCAACGACAGTAATAATCAACGAGACACGTTTACAGAAACCACGTAGTCATTTTCACAATCAAATGTGTTTGCAGGCTGCCAAAAAGAGGCATATTCAAAGGCTGGTATTCTGATGTGGCTACAATATGCGAATATTATACTGTACTATAATTAGTATAATAATTACACTTAAGTAATTGTTTTCTTATCGAAGAGCCATTTCATATAATCCGTCATTTGCTAATGTTTTAATAATATTTAAACTGTTGCACTATATTAACAAGTTAAACAAGAAGCGCCATACAACTAAACAGTGGTTTATGTGGTCCGTCGTCTCTAGTCTTCTTGTTTTAATTCAGTAATGCCAGAGTTAAAACAGGAGCACGCTTATCCGACGGTATTCTTACATCGCGGCCGCAAATTAAAACTGATCCAGTCGATGTGATTATCACCTTCAAAGCGTCATAGATACCTATCTCAATACGCCTACAACAAAAAGAACTCATAATATATTAGTTTTCAACCAGAAGCTGGTTTTTCTGATGTTCAAATACAAATCCGATGAATCGTGGATTATTTAAGTCAAAATGCAATCCACTTGAACTGGAAACTCTTCCAAACGCTACCGAGATTTAAATGCGCAACCTCTTTGGTAAAAGCTGATTACTTTTAAAGGAACCGTACTTAAGAGAGCATCCAAGCTCTATTGATTAAAGAACAATCAGGTATCAATAACTGTCATCGTCGAAACAAGAATTGGTCATTTCGATGGCAGTTCAATTTTTTCGGATACACTTCTCGACTGCTAAGTTCACCTGACCCAGATTCGTTATTTTACTAGTTCATACCCAGCAAGGCAGTTACAATGCTCACTTTAGATATTCTATATAAATTAATATTAACTTCACGACTGGGTTTGACCCGTTATTTTATTAACCGTCTCCGAAAATATTATGGTAGGCCTGAAGGCACTGAATTCTTGCAAGCATAAAATAAACCCGCGGCACTTAGTGATTTTTTAACAAATGCCTCTATCAATCCCTACAAAGCCGTACGCTAAGCAGTGCTTTGCATTTTATTTCCAGACAGTTTATTTTCAGATACAGATGATCTGTGAGTTGGCATACAGCTTTCGGTTTTTGAGTATTTGACAGAAAGCAAAGTAGACTGGTGCGAAATTTTCCCGCTGGCTTTCTCAAGCAGTATTTTACCCGCAGTCTTTGGGTCAGGAGGACACGACATTTAAACTTTAGCATGTCTGCTCATCACGTACACCGTTTACATTGAGCATCTATCTCCCCTCCTGTGGTTGTCTTGTAGTATTGAGTGGACTAAATTTAATTCATGTTGGTTTTAAAGCCAATTTCACGTAGTCTTTTGAGAAAGTAAAAAAATGTAGCACATTCACACGTTTTTTCTGAATTTTGCTCACTTTAAACGCACCAAACCACCTTTAGAATACAAAATGTAAGCTCAGGTTTTAGTCGGAAATTTTACTTGTGCTTTGCCGAAATTGGTGTAAACTTTTCCTGTAACCTAGAGCTCTGTCAAATGCCTAACCTGTTAAGGCCTAATTGTTATTTTTTGTCAGTTAATCCCATTTGTGTCGCTAAACTGCTCTGAACCCCTTGCTAGACCCTGCCTGATAGCGTTAAGGCTGGGTTAGAACCGTCATTTAAGTTAATATTTCTGAGAATATTATGACGAGTGTGAGGCATTGGCTTCTCTCAAATATGGAATTAACATGGGACGCTCGGTAGTTTTTTAATAAAATGCCAGTGTCAGTGTTTGCAAAACAGTCCGATGAGCAGTTTTCTGCGTTCCTTTATGTGACATTTATTAAAAAATATAAATGCTTTGTTATTTGGCATTCAGTTTTTGATCACTGAGGTATTTGTCCGAAATTGAAGCAGTCAGGGACTAAATTTTCCGTTGACATTTCTCAAGCAGTCAGCTACACACAGGTTTCGGGTCAGGAGGATCAGGCGTTTGAACTCTGGCATGTCTGCTTATTATGCTCACTGTCTACCATTGAATATTCATCTCTCCCCTGAGGTCGTTGTGTACTGTTGCAGGGACAAAAGTTAATTGATGTTGGTTGCATAGTCAACTGCACTAAATGAGTTTTTAAGGACCGTGTCAATGCCCAAATACGACGAACATGATGCAACTAAACAGAATATTTGGTTTCCTGTAATCCAGTATATGCTACTAACCACCTGTCAGCAGATATTGAATATTTCGCAGTTATCCATCTGGGACTGATGAACATCAGCTCAAATATTCCTACACCAAATTTTGGTGTACGCCTGCAGACATTAGTTAAACGTGATATACTGCAGCGTAACAAAAAGATCCTGGGGAAATCGAGAGGTGAAAATTTCAAAAAATGGACTATCCAATATAAGGCACACTTTTTAGCCGAACTCCTCGTATTTGGGCCATGCCGCGGCAGAATATAGGCGAAATATGCGTCAAGCTTATAGATAGTGCCTGTGCAATTAGTATGGTATCCTGCAGCCCAGAATGTACTTGCTGCCATTGTTTTTACCATATCTTTGCCTAAAATGTGGAAAATTATAAATATGCCGATATTTTTCGAACTCAACCAAGTTGTCGAATTGTGTCGTAAGTGATGCATCGGCCTGAAATTAGATAAATAAAGTTACGTTATAACTTAAACTTACAAGCGTGAAGGCTAATTATTTCGAGGACAATGTTGTGTGACCTTATTTGTCCACTGAGGTTTTTAGGATATTTTAATAGTAGTTACAAGTATGTCCACATATTTGACGACCTATAGGCAATTCAGATTATACATAAAACACTGCTTAGTCTTGATATAATAAACATTTAACACATAGCATGTGCGCGAAAAGAATTGTCACAATTATTCAACATAATAAACAGTAAATTGCAACTACGTTTTTTACTTCCAGGACACCAAAACCATCTTATCCAAGCAAACATATGTGATGACCTTAACAGGAATGCATAAACCAACATCCGTGCTGTTAGTTTGGTACCGCCGTACATTAAAATATAATGCCAGGTGCCTATCCCGCTGTCGGTGGTGGACTTAGGTTAAACTATTCATACATAGGATTTAGGTCTGCATCAATAGAACATTAATATTAACTAATCTACTCCAAGTTGGCACTTAGTTTCTAAGGAAATTTAGAAGCAACGACAGCATTGTGGATCGTAAGAGTCCTCTGTATTTCAGCAACGAAATGCAGATACCTCCTAATTTCAGGACGTACATTTGGCCTCAGACTTCGGGAGCGAAAACGATTTTACGTCAGCGTCGCAGGCAGGAACAGGAAAGCGCCTCGGTCATGCACACTTACATACCAGGCAGTTTAGAAGAATTCGAACCGATGCAACAAGTTCGTTCTTACATTCCCGAGGTGAAAAAAGGCTGCAGTGCTGCGGTCAAAATGTTAATTTATAGGCCTACGTTCTCAAAGACCGATTCCACTTTTTTTTCCACCTCAGTTATAAGATTATGCCAAATTTTCCGCTGATTTTGTTCCGATGCGGTTTCGTAGCTTAGGCGGTCTAAGCGTTGGCTATGCTTAAGCCTTCCCATTTCTGCCACTGGTTAGAATCCCACCGAGACGCAGAGATTTTCCCAGCTATGTCAAAATGAAGATCAAAGGCCCCTTCAAGTAGGCCCGTGACTTTGTCAACTAGAAAGCCATTTTCATCCCCTGACTTTTAAACGGACTGAACGTAAAAAAATATTTAAGTTGAAGAGTTGTATCCTGATTAACAAAGCTTGTGAATCGAATTAAATAAGCAATAAATAAGGCTACGGCGAGGTTTAATCCTGTGGCTTGATTTGATTAATGCAATGTAGTTTACATCCTAAAACAAATTTATTAGATTTGATTATGATGATTTAACGTATAGCACGTGTTTCATCCTTCCTTACTATTTTAATTAAATGGTTGGCTCAGACCCAGGGTCGTCTTTATACGCCAACTTCAATCACCTAACGTATCAGTCCACATGTACTTGCATATGCAATGCCATGTTTGCGACCATATTATTATCTAAATCCAGCAGGTGACTTAGTCGGCTTGCTATCTACACTGTTTGGGCTGATTGGAACTCCTTAGGTTCTACCCTAGTGAACATGTATTACCAAACAACATGCAGTTCCTTCCGCAGTCCTTCGGTTATTTTTGCGTGCTTCTTTCCCTCTTAATCCAGCAAGGGACTTCGTCGCAGGGACAGTGTAGACGCCAACTTCACTTACACCCCGCACTGATTATTACGCCTGCTTCGAGACTTTATCACTCTCCCTTCTTATTATTAGTCCAGCAAAAAGCTAAGTAAGGTATATTAAATGAAAATATTTTAGTAAGCTAACCATACGTTATCAGTCAAGTAGAGCCGCAGGACCAAATCTCGTCTAAGCATCGTACGAAGTAGAGCAGAAAAAATACAGGCCAGTTTTAAAGACTATCCCCATATACTACCAATCAAACACTGTTAGGTCCATGCGATCTCCAAATGTTCGCAGCGTGATATGACATAAAAACCATTTTCGACCGTCCGATCTACAACAAGTGACACAGCCAATCATTTAATGAACCGTAGCGTCTTATAAATATGGACAAGAGCATTAACCTACATATATTCTGAGCATGCAGGAGGAGACGGGCCTACCACTGTTTCGTTCATTGGCCTGCCTGGTTCTAAGTGTAATAACGACTTGACACAAAAAGAGTGACTAAAATTTGCTTGGGAAACCCGTGGGATATAAAACAAACCGGACATTTTAATTCAAGCTGATGTAGGCAGAGGTGTTAAGGCAAGACACCCCGACTGCTGTGTAACTCAGAACGAAATTAAATAGCCTTCCATGCATGGTGCACTTTTTCATTTTAGCGTATATTCCAAACTTCGCCAAGCACCTCCCTATACTAGGCGTTATCAGAAAAAAGCACCTGATACTCATGGTTCAAAGGGCGCGCTCCATCTGATCAGAATTAAATATAATAAAATCACTTGTTAAAGTTTCACCTATACAGCTCAGTTGGCGTGGCGTTTAAGAAAGCTAGACATGGTAGGCGTTCAGTTAATTACGAGTTATCTAACCTTCACGTACATTTCGTCTTTTTGCTCTCCATTTACAAGATCTACTTTTCGCTGCAATATGACTTTAAGATATATTTCGGTGCTGGAGGATAAGATCCGCAAAACGTGGACGAGTGATTTTTTTAAATGGTCAACATGATAACCACCGAAATGATAAGAGCAAGTCGCATTGCAGTATACGTGGACATTGGCAATTTTCAACGAGAAATCTCTGTCAATCAATGCGGTAATTTTGTCTTGTTGAATTCTAAAGGAGATTTGCTTTGCGACCAACGGCTACCTCACTCTGTTAACATCATCAATAATGAAAGGTGGTTTTTTATTTAAATTACCATTAGAGTTCCGAAGGAGTGCACCAACTTAGAAATTAATTACTCTAATTTTTAGAGAAAGCATTGATTGTACACGGTATAATCGTATTTCCGTATGCCACAGTAAAAGATTAATTGCCATAATCGGACGTTAAGACAAAAACATTGAAATGTAACCTGGCTATACTAATAGCTGATAGCTTAATATTTAGCCAAAATACATATGTATAACATCGGTCATAAAACAAGCCTTTTTTCATTGACCACCGATGACTCTTTCATTTTTTTACACGTTGTTGTGAATAATCTAATTTCTTCTCACTTACATTTGCATATTATTCTGGAATGATAAATTACTTTTAAGTGCGGCGTGTAAAAATAACCCAGTTGATTTACAAATTCAGAAACATCCAGTGAAAAAATACTATGGTTTTCATTGGTCGAATGTGGTCTCCGAATTATATTTAAGAAGCCATTTCCAAAGTCCTGAACATAATTATTCAAGCTTCGCCTAAAATGAACTTTGTATTTTACACTGTCACCTTATATGCCATTATTGGTTTCGCCTGTCAGCGTAAGTTAGCTAAATTGTGCCATTGGTCTTAGGGCCTAATTGCCTTTGAATCCTTTTTAAAAGCGCTTAGCGATAAAATTATAAATAACATACATAGGTCACGAGTCAGTTTTGGCAAAACAGTTTACCTCGAGAATATGCGCATTTATGATTTTAATAAACGCACTTTAGTCATGACGATTAAGTAGTCGTTCGTACAGCGACTTTGAAATTAAAATAGAGTGCATAAATTGGCAGAACTTGCAGGTTCAAAGCGACTTCAAAACAAAGGTCATATTCGATTGCAACTAGAAATATTAACCTGTTAAAGGAAAATATATGCTAGAAGTTGTTCATTAAACCGGCATCTGTTTAAATAATTGAAGCAGCCCAACAACCGCACGCAGTTTCCGAAATAGAGAACAATGTGACGGCAAAAGAGAAAATGCAATTGCTATTTCAATGGGAACCAAAACGTCTTGCAATGTTCTCGTCCGGCCAAAATGACTACGAATTGCAACTTCAACATGCGACAATCGCCACAGTAAATGGATGCAGTTTATCACAAACATCGGCAGGTTATAAAAAGCATGTAGGATGCCAGGCACGATTTGCACACATAAAAATGACTGTCATATTACGGGTAAGTTGAAGTTTAGTTTAAAATATCTTAGTAACCTGTTAACACTGCTATCCGCGTTTTGTCAATGACCATTTGTTAAACCTAAGCATCAGAAGAAAAAGTGGCGAAACAGTTCTCCAGACTGATCCAGTTATATATGAGGGGGACTTAATGATTGAAAAAATAGGCAACGTTAATATTAAAAAACACAGGCTAGGCAGAAGGGATGGCAAAAGGTCGTAGAAAGTTCCATGTGGTCAGTCAACCGTTGAAGCCCATAGGCGCGAAACCTAAGCGAGTTTATTCTGAACGCAAAAGGCCGGTTTTCGTAACCTGATAGCGGCCGCCCCATGCTGTTTGCTAACAGGCGCTGGCCTAGTAGCGTAGGGTAGCTCGAGTGAACCTCGCAAATCACACGAAATGCCTCAACAGGGTCTATACGATGTCTTGAATCCATTGCATGAACAGGGATGGCCCTGTCTTTTCCACTTATTTCGCTTTTTACCAGCCACGCGGGGAGGTGGCGTCGTCCTTCATATGTAATAAAATCTTATGTCCACTACAAAAACCTTACGTTCTCTATTTTTCATGTTTTCTGTTTTAAGCCAGTCAAAATGCTAACGTACTTATCGAGCACTTTGAATCATGTTAAACTTGCGCATAAAGGCAGATTAATAAATTAGCACACTAATCTTTTTGGGACCCATTGTGCTTCAAAACTGTATTATTTCAATTTTGAACTGCCCTATACCTCTTATATAAGAGCATATATCCCAACATTTTGTTTTAGGTCATGTCCTCATTCGAGATAATTCAAACAATATACCGCTTTATCAATTTGAAAGACGCAGATGTGCATATTGGAGCTGAACTTGGCCGAGACAGCATGAGGGCAACTAAAATTGTCTTTCTGAAGGAAGAAAATGTTACACATTCAATGGAGTCCGCAACAAAATTGATGAAATCGATGTTTTCGGAAAGTGACATGGACCACAAATTGCAAATCAAAGCGGCTGAAGTTTTCTTGAATGTATATGCACTACCGTTTCGCGAAACCTGAAAAGATGCCTGTATTTGATCGTTTGGGTCTGGTCTGAAATTACATTTGACCACAAGTCTAAAAATGAGCTTGTACAAATTTCAAAATTTTATATCTATTGGGAAAGTCTTGTTTTATTGAAATCTTTTGTTTTATATTTTTTCCTGCCTTCGATGTTCATGCCGACCTCACAATTTAAACATCTGCACAACAGAAAACTGTCCAATACGCAATTAAATTAGGCGCGCATTATTTACAAAACAGAACCGTTTGCCACACTCCAGAACAGACAAGGCTTAACAATACATAGTTTTTTTAGTTGTTCGCATACGGACTGACGTAACTGTGAGTAATGTAACTTATTTATCTCAAATTACCCTCAATAAGATTTTAGGAACATCCTTTCCTGTAGTCAAATCCTCTAAGTTTGTTCAAAAACGCCATATTGTCTGATTAATCAAGTTGTATACATTCATGTAATTTTGGTGATATCTAAAACAGTAAATCGGCAAATGCGCAATCGTTAATTCGAGAAACTGTAGTGATTTGATAGAAAGCAGAAAAATGGCAAACTGCACGATTAATCGGACGGCTGTGTGTGTGGCCATCAACTGAATTAAAAAGGGTTGATAGAGCTTTATGAACAATCAATTACAATAACCAAACGCCCCACAATTTCAAGCAAGATGAAGAGGAGAAAGAATTAAATATATACTTTGAGGCTTATTCACCTCCCCAATATTGGCGTTTTGTTGTGAATACTCGCCTCAAGTTTGCAACGCTACTTAATGAATCTTTTTACAACGAAAACACATTTCAGCATTTCAGTTGAAATTTCATGATTCGGCCCACCTACGGTATGTAACTTTGTCAAAACACGTGGCCTTACGGCTGAAACACGCATATTTTGACAGATGAAGCACACGGATCTTTAAATACTAACCTTGATTATGCGCTGATAATAAAGCAAAAGGTTTATTTATCTGAAATTGCTGGATTCGAAACATTGTGCTTTAGATCCGCCACTGCAATATACAATTAATGGAGTCATTACGTTATGCAAAATATAGACTTTTACAAGTATTTCGGCTAAAAAGGAGCGGTGAAATTTAACCCACACTTGTATACGCTTTATTTTACGTTAACAGTCAATACGATGGTGATAATTGAACAGACGTAAACGCTGCTTACCATATTCGAGCGTGCTTATAAGATTCGACACAAATGGATATTTTGGAACTCCAGTTTCAATGCATATAAATGTTATGAATCGTCCGTCTTCGTAAAAAATTAAATATAAACAGTATCTCAAATTTGGGGCCTTCATCAATAATCAGTTGAGATTATTAAGTTCTAGCCTCGTTCGCTCATAATTAGCATGCCCATGTAAACTGCAAATAGTTGACAAACTTATAACTGGACACACAATCTTTAATGTGCTGTAAATAGCAAAAGTGCCATACCATGTTTCATGCCCTCGGTTTATCGTTACCGCTATGAACAGCATGAGTAACAATAAAAAACACCAGTCTAGGACAGGTCAATTGGGAATTTCGTGCCCGGTAAGCAGTACGAGTGACCTGTCTTCTGCAGCGAAGTCAAATAACAAAGGCAAAGCGTCCGCGTCTGATCAACATCAGCAAAAGCATGCGTGACTATGCTGCAGTGTATGATCAATTTTGGTTAATCAGCGCACAGACAGGCTGACGAATTGTACTTTTCTGCAAATATATGCGCGTCAGCATCTTTGGCAAAACTGTTGTGTGCGCGCATGTACATCTGAGCATAGGCCGCGAAATTTAATTCATATTTTCGTAAGTTTCATTAAGGGTGTGCAGTCAGTGTGACAGTGGTCCGCCAAACCTGCGTTAATGATGCTTCCTACATTCGAACTTCCTTATCTTCGCAGATGCGAATGAATATTTTCGTACGATGCATCGTACGTTGTCGTGAGAAAATAAATCAAAGTCATTTTCTCAAATTTGGGGATGGTATCCATAGTTTGTTGCCATTTTCAATGTCTGTCCACTTTCTTTAGTCCGTATCATGCTGATTTGCATTAGTATTCAGCGAGTACCGGTGATGACGCACGATTGTCTAAACCCTCGATAGCTACAGTCAACAATGCCAGTCTAAGAAGGGTCGGTTGGGGTATATTTGTCGCGTACTAAATTTCTGCTCTAAGATAAAAATCACTGTCGCAATACTTTTTACCCCATTCAGTAATAACATATAAAATGTTTAAGACGAAAAAGCGTTTTTGATTGTAGAATGCACGAGAGTGCAGCCGACTATTTGGCAACAAATGCCGCCATACATAATGATTTCCTTACCCAAAGATGAACCAGACTCTTCGTACACCAGAACTGCAGTTTTATTTAGACGATGCCTACCTGGTTTGAAGTTCCTAATCGTGCCGTTGGCGGTATATGGAATACGTACTTAAATAAGGTACCGAAGTTATTGAGTGTTATTTGACGCATTTCCAATGACAGACATGCCTTCAAGAGCACATATCAAACCGTGTGGAAACCGCCGCCATTTTCTTGAGAACAAACTGTCCAACACGTGCTTTGGATATTTTTCTCGTTTCCCTGAAAGCTTCTGCCGTCTTAGAACAACGTCTTTTTATGACTTATATTATTAGGGTTTCCTGAAACGCCTCGGAACATGACGATAAGTTTCATGACTGGTACGTTGAAAGTAAGTAGAGAATTTGAACGGAAATTTGTTACAATACATCAGACAAACAGAGCCTGAACAAAAGGATGGCATTTTTATTTTCCGACTCCCATCTCCATGTTTGATGAGATCGATCACGTATCAAGTCGATGCTTAATGTCCATCCACAAACTCACATATTTAATTTGGTACTCTAGGCAGATGTCTAAAAAATGACAGGACAATTAATACTGGAGTGTGGAGTAAAATTTTAATATTCGACGTTCCATCTTTCTTCCTCTCTACCAAATACATCCCAATCGTCCTACGCGCCGAGGTGGTCTTAACGTATGCACTATAAGGAAATGCCGTAAAACAAAGTGCAGATAGAATGGAAATTCTAATGTAGATAATATCGGTTTTGCTTCGATTATATCCAAAGAAATAAGATTTAGGAGACATTTTCTATTAGACGTACGATAAAAAATCCACTGATGGGCAGACTTTCTGACGGAACCTATTACCACCGGATTTCTAAACATTTGGCACATCTTTTAAATAGTCAAAAAGGCGACTTCCATCCATGCTGTTTATTGGTCTGATGATTTTAAAACCAAAAAATTCATCTATGAGTGGACATATAAAAAGAATGGCCATCAGTGCTTTACGCCTTTTCGGTAATACGTTCGTCGGAGCCAATTTAGCTGCAGTTCTCTTAATGGGAGTGACGCTGCGTTTGATTCCCTACTCATGCTTGTTGCGGCATTTTGGCCCAAGCCAAATATGAAGAAAAACAACACTAGTTCAGAAGAAGATACGGTTGTCCGCAACCAAACAGAGTTTTACTCGCTGCCGGAAACATCTACAGAAAAATACATTGTTTCGTCAGAATGCTGAATAAATACTCATCCTCAAATCCACGAAATCTCAGAAATAAAACGAGGAAGCTACCAATTAAACAAGGAATTGATTGGCATGACGTGTCGGATTCCTACTTGAACCCCTTATCAGAGAGAGTCGCAGAGAAGGAGTAATCATGGCAGAGGCAGTGCAGTATGTATAGCACGTAGCTGCCCTAGGACTGTATGCGTACTCTAACTAACAGCTCTTGAAATCACAGCTAGGGTCGTACTTGATGCGATGATAGCTAGTCAGTCCCTGACGAGTAGTTAATTAGCGCGATGTGGTCATCAGTTTTGTATGCCTCCCCTCATCTGTACTATTGTTTGCCCGCGTTCTCCCCACGTGACTGATTACCCTGCTCGGAGAATGCCTCAGCACTTAGTATGGTATCGGAAGGTCATGGCGCTTGTTATTGGACTGCGGCCCTGAAAATCATCATTCGAGCAGCTCGCGGCTCAAGCGGTTGTCAGTTGTCTGCCAGGATTTCGGCCTCCTGAAACTCGAAAATATGGCCGAGTTCCGTGGAATGAACCACCATTTGAGAGCTAGCGTCTCCCCTTCTCACCGCTACTGGGTACTCAGTAATTTGCGTCTAAGGTAATCTTCCAGTCAATCTGTCCACAACTGCACCAGATCAGGTAAACGACTCCTGACGATTTCTGCCGTGGTAACGGCTCGTTCGGCCTCCTGATTTGTTGCCTGATGGGTACTACCGGCCTGTGTGCAATCCGAAGCCCAAGTGAAGTTAGAAAGCAGCTGACGTTTCTCACGTACGGCAACGCTCGATAAGAATCATTTCATACGAACGGTGCCGGAATATTAGAGGAAGGCAATAGATTGATAATGTGGTCGGAAATGTGGACTGTCGTTGTGAAAAATAGTAACTTTTATGATTTTGTATTTAGTAGGTCAACACAGGAAACAACCTGAGTGTTTGATGGTTAAATGTAACCGTATTATCAGTATGACCAAGCTACATGCAATCACAGAGCCACTTGAGCAAGAGAATACATGAAGGAGATCCGGTGTCTGGGCCTATACCGGTAAAATGAATTATTTTCTGTGGTTTGGACTTAACACCGCCGACCTTAAAGAAACATTGGAAATCTCCCACCCCCCGTCGCTGAACAGCACCTTGCAGCTGCAGGGCGTCGGATAATTGGCAGGAGATCTGCAGGCTACAGCGATTTTTTCAGTTGTAGGAATGTTAGCGGTCATATTTCGATTTCGAATGCCCACCCTCTGATTCGTTAGTGAGACGAAAGTAAACGTAAATGTCGAACGTGGAGGAAGTACTTAATTAGACTGCTCTAGGATAATAAAGACTATCTGGGTCCGACAACTATGTGGCTGATAATATGCGGATAAGTGGGCGCCACAGGGATACCGTCGGTTTAACACAAACTAATCGGCTGAGAAACAGTACTCCCGACATGGATAATAATAAAAACCCAGACACTTGTTTCGTCGATATTCTTCCGCTGCGTTAGACAGCTGTGATGGGCTCGGCTGATCATTGGGTTACCTAGTCTACCCTTTGTGGTTTCTGGCATATGTCATTTCCCGGAAACTTGAGTCCAAGTCCTGCACTAAGTAATTTCAGTCAGAAATTATTCACATTGATTATTCGCTGGAGTTACTGTATTAGAAACCGCAAATTGAAGGGTGGGAAACCCATTGATGAACCGAGCCCCAAGCAGCTGTGTCACGCAGTGGCAGAATATCAACGAAGCACGTATGTCTGCCTTTAGTTAGCAACTACGTCATAAAAACGGTGAAACACTGTCGATATATGCATTTCATACTACTCGTAGTACAACTGGTTCGTAGAAAAGGCATTACGTGGTTATTACACAGTAACCAATTTTCCTCGACTCAAATGTTCATTGAAATTTCGGTCCTGACCCTCCAAAGGTCAATAACCAGATACAAAACTGCAAGTCCTGTAATTTTTGGAATTATTCACTAGAGTATAATAAATCTACATAGGTAGCTTCCCAGTTACTGGTTCTGGGGAGAGTGATTGAGCGCATGGTGATTCGCACAAAAAGGTCGAAGCGAATGCCTAACTTGCGTTTGCTTATGCCTGCCTAGTATACAGGGAAGAACTCTATCAAACGATGCCTGTTTTACCAAATTCACTAGTGAGTCTTGTATAGAAGACGTAAACCATATCATCACCAGTATACTTTTAAGTATATAGGAAAAAGAAAAACAAACCTAGCGGTATAGTTACATTTTCCAGCTGTTTCTCCGAATGGATATGATGTACATGTAAAACAGTTGAGATTAAAACATTTCTGCTCTTTGAAATCATGACTTACAGTATTGTATTCTAAACAAATTACTACATAAGAATTAAGAAAAACATGCGTCCTCATTTGCGCATTTTTCCAATATCTTCCTTAAGAGTTCTGTCCACAAACAAATTCGTTTCCTACGCATTTAAATAACGTGAGATTTTGATCCGGCAAGCAGTTTTTCTGATATATTTCTAAACCTTATTGGATGAAATCTGATAATTTTGGTCAATCATATGATGTTGCTCCTGCCGCACTGCTCACATATTTCTTTTTAACAATATACGTTCAAAACCCAGCTTTTTGCTGATGGTTTATTTATATGTGTGCATTAGAAGAGACATTTGATCTAAATATATACATACAGTGCGTTACCAATCTCATGAAATCTGATTAAAAATCAGATGAGAGAATTTCTGGTTGCATTCAGCGTTCAGCACTTTGTTCGCTCATCTAATGTCTTCAATAAAATGTATTTTCCTTGTGCCGAAATTGTGTTTACGCTATTATATCAAGTAAAATATCAGTAAAGTTTAGCGAAAATTGACATTGGATTAAATTCGTGCAATTGTCTATGCTAATGCATGTCCTTACCTACGGTTACGCATTTGAGCGACTCTTTCACTGAAAGAGCAGTAATTTGCCTATAAGAGTTTTGAAAATATATTCTATGTCGATGTTAATAATGGTGATCAACCAGCTAACAGAAAGTTTTTTAAAATCGGCGGTTTTATAAATCCCTATATATCACATTAGCAATCTGTGCGATTTGGTGTTATAACATGCAGAAATAACGGAGATAGGAATTCCTTCGTTTAACTAGGCTGAAATACTTTTGCCGATCATTAAAATAACTGATGTCACATAAGTGACCATTACGAAATGGTCACTTCCAGTTTTGAACATGTGAAACACTACTACTCCCCCTCCCCTACCCTGGGTCCCGGCGAAGGTAATTATATGACAGGAATTCGAGAATTATGTGCAGTCCATTTCGGACAAACGTGGGGAAATCAAGAGGGCTTCCCTTCTTCGGAGTATTCATGAGAGGAAACCACAATTTAAGATTCCTGAAGATTCAAGTCGGTACGTATACAATTTTTTGTCCATATCTCTCTCTATAAAACATCGATTGAAGCCTTATCGTTGGGTCCTAAGTTTTGCTGTCCCGCCAGAAAACCAACCAGCTAGAGTTATAAACACAATTCGGGAACCTCTTGAATCAAACACATGACCTTCAGCCAGTTTCGACAGTGCGCGTACAACATCGTAAGACTACGTTAGTCATTTGCTCTTACCAATACCTGAACAGTCGTCAGACAGATCGCAACTTGCTGACAAAGTCACACATTGAGAAGTTAAAGCAGTTCCGGCAGAACGAAGACGTTCTGATAACTAGACTAGATAAGGGAACCGGCGTTGTTTTGATCGACAGGGTAGACTATATTACGAAAATACAGTCAATTCTGTCTGATCAGGCAAAGTTCCGAAAGACAGAGAAGGAGAAGGACCGTACGGATGAGATTGAAGCACAACTGGCTGACTGCTTTAAAAGACTTCGGGCGGATGGTTGCATAAGCGAACACGATGTAGAGCGCCTCTGACCCGTCGGTACGCATATACCTCGATTATATGGTTTGCCGAAGATCCACAAAGATGGCGTACCGGTTCGGCCAATCCTCGATATGAGAAACCCGCCGTACTAGGCAATAGTGAAATGGCTGGCAGAGAAACTTAAGCCCCTGCAGTATCAACTAGCGTCACATAGCTATAGAGATACTTTTGTATTCATTAACGGCGTGAAAGACTTCGATCTGAACGAAATGGTTATGTTTTCGTTAGATGTCTCGTCCCTTTTTACGAACGTACCGGTAACGGAAACGGTCACCCACCTTTGTGATTTCATTGCCGACAATCAACAGGATATAGGAATACCAGTAAATGTCCGCAAGGAATTGTTATTGAGGTGTACCTTGAACGTGCAGTTCCTATTTGACAACAATCTATATAGGCAGATGGACGGCATTGCAATGGGCTCGCCCCTTGGCTCGCTTTTGGTGAATATATTCATGGGAAAATTAGAAGCTTTCCATCTACGTCACCATAACAACTGTCTAAGATACTATGGGCGAAACGTGGATGATATATTCGCGATCGCACCGAAACTAAGCGACATCTCAATTCTACTGGATGACATAAATCAGGCGCACCCATAAATAAAATTCATTCTGGAAGAAGAACAGTCCGGTTCACTTCCCTTTCTAGATGTGCTTCTGAGTAGAAGACCTAACGGCAGCGTTCGACGTAGCGTCCATCGTAAGAAAACATGGGAATTTCGTACCGCTTAACGTTAAACGTAATTTAGTCCGCGGTTTGAAAGAAAAAGCAAGAAGAATCTGCTCAGCTGATAGCGTTGAGAAAGAGCTTAAAATGATCGAAGGCCTATTTCGCCAAAACGGGTATCCTGACCGATTCATAGTTAAGAACATGGCCGAAAGACCGCAAAAGCCCCCGATGCTAACGGCAGGAAAGAAAATGCTCTTTATCAGGGCCCCTTTTTAAGGGGATGCACCAAGTGAACTTCTGAGAAGACGCCTAACCCAAGCTGTATCACAGATCTTTTCAGCAGCTGACACCCGTGTATTGTTCTCCACCAGTCCAATCCTATACGGAGAGGGCAAGGACAAACTACCAGCTCAGACCACCTCTATGCGTGTCTACTCCTTCACCTGCTCCTGTGGGGCAGAATATATTGGTCGCACGAGCCGGCGTTTATCCAAAAGAATGAAGGAACATCTCCCAGCATGGTTAGGAGAGGGACAAATAAATAACATCAACAGCTCGAACCCCGCGCACATGGTAGACACAGGCTACCGTGTAGATGCCACAGAGGCCTTCAGAGTGATCTGCAGGGTCCCATCAAGCTATCCAAATCTGCTTTGGCAGCGCTTGTTGGCTACAACAGAGGCGGCTGCATTTAGGCTACGCCGACCGGTCCTATGCACGCAGAAGAATTTCGTGCAGGCCCCACAGTTACCATGGGTCAAAGCAACCAAGCCAGCCACCCGCATGCAATTACCTTCGTAGGGACCCACCTTCCTCCTGACGTCGACTGGAATTATGGTATTTCCCCCTCCCTCTCTCTTACCCTCCACTCTCCGGACCCAGGCTACAGATTAATTATCTATTTTCTCGTATCTTTTGCATGCATTAATTCAATAGCCGGATAAATGTACAGGCCTGATGAGAATTTATCGAAAGCAGACGTATGCTCGCCAAATTGCCTTTTCAAATGTTTATTGAAATTTTGGTCCTGCCCTTCCAAAAGTCATGTCCTAGATACATAACTGCAAGTCCTATAATTGTTGAAATTATTCATTTGAGTACAATAAGTCCACAAAAGTAGCTTCCCATTTAGTAGTTCTGGGTGAGAGGGACTGAGCGCAAGTCGATTTGCATAAATTGGTAGAAGCGAATGCCTAACTTGCGTTTGCTTGTGCCTGCCTAGTATAAAGGGAAGAACTCTTTCAAAAGATGACCGTTTAACCAAATTCACTAGTGAGTTTTTTATAAAAGGCCTACACCATATCATCACCAATATCCTTTCTAAGTATATAGGAAAAATAAAAACCAACCTAGTGGCCTATAGTTAAATTTTCCTAAAGTTTCAAAATCAAACGAGATTTGGTCATGGGAGGTGGGTTTCGCATCCAATCAAACAGTGTTTTTAGATAATGACGCAGTGTTAACGAGATCCAAGCAGCACTACGGCTTACTGGCGATCGGAAATGACTGGGAAACATTGCTCGGCGTCTGGCATATCCGAAGGATTAGGAATAAGGTTAAAAAAGTCTTCATGTAGGGATCCTGATTTGGATCAGCTCCGGGACTATAATTTTATCCGAGAATCATATGTGAGAATGAAGCTAGTGGCGAAATTGCTATGAGGGTTTAAACTAATTTCAGTCCAAGAGTTAGGCTTGGCGATATTCTTGAGAAAGTAGCAAATGGTGTAGTGTAACAAAGAGGACTGCGGTAAGAATTCGACTATATCCTCATTAAGCAGAGAAATTAAACATGCCGCAGGTCACTAGGGGGTGGCAAAGAAGGGGAAAGGCCAGGGAGACACCCTGGGCACATGGCCACTGTACCCCATGGTGTTAATCCAACTTTCAGCCGGAAACTGAATATGGTTTGGAGGACAAACTGAAGTACGTGGACAAAACGGAGAAAAGTGGACAGACGACCGCGTGCTGGCGACAGACGGCAGGAAAGTAACGTGTTCACCAGAAGGGCGTAAATGTGTATGTGTGAACTAACTTACGCAATGCAATGGAAAATGACTGAACCGGTAAATGTGACAGTCCTGGAGATAAGAAATAATAAGAACTAATTGCCATGTGTAAGACCAGGAGCATAGGCATAGGGTAATCAGCTGACTGAGCCCTAACAGCACATACGCGGTATGCGAGCCGCCAGCGCTACTACGACTTCTTGTGAAGGTTTCCATACATAAATAAGTGTGTAGTGACATTTAAGTCCTTTTTGTTATACACAGTTGCACTACGCTTTGTAAAGGACACATATAACAAGCACGGGTATTTTTAACTGCTGACGACTTCGTTCTCATTTATTAGATTGTAACTGTTGGGATACTTCTGTCATCGTTTCCTAGATAGCCTACTCACTGTGCCCAATTAATGGCCTTATCACTTACAAGTACGTACCATACTACTAATCGTGTCGCGACCCATCAGGGATCGCTGCACTTGGTGTGATGACTGTTTGAGTAACGACATTCGCGTCGTTAATTGCAACACTTTCATCGCGGAAGTTAGATATTGGTGTGATGGTTGGTAGACTAGTTGACTCACTGACCCTGACTTTGGGATCAGTGGGTACCTGTGCACTTCCCACGTAGCTAATTTCTCCACCTAGGCTGAGTCCCACCACCGCGTAGGGAAGGAGAATGACGTTAATAGACTTGTTAATAGACTCTGCGAGACACTGAACCATGACTCAAGCAGCTCGCATCTCACGCGGTTGTCACGTCTTGCGAGAAATTCGTCCTCGTGGAATTCGGATGTGTGGTCGGATCTCATCGAATGAGTCGCGACCTGAGAGTTGGCGTAATTCATCCGCATCGCTGCCGCGTGTTCGACAGTTTGCGTTCGAAGCAGACACTGCATATTTTTTGGCTCTATTAGGAATATGCTTGTTTTTGACCACCATATATTCGCGTCGGCCTGTAGTTCACTGAAATAACAACGGCCGCCTGCATCATCTTTGGAACGACCATGAGAATGCTGTGAGACTGCAGAGAGAAACTGACAGCAGAGCTGTCGCCATCGCAGCCACGCGTGCTCACGCTGGCGTTGATTATCCGCGGTCGTTTTGTTTTTGTTGCTCGACCTCGCCGCAGAACAAAGACCAGTCGTACCGCTTGTTGGCTACGACATTCACAATTGACCTGCCCCAGACTGATGTCGTTGACAGCACTGACAATGAACCCAGAAATACAGAGACAATCAGCTACCGACGAAGAGCATGCGAAGGGTACAGAGGAATGATGTAGACGTGGTCTCCCCAATTTGGAGAATTTTGTTGAAGTTATTTTTTCCTGCAGAGACAGACGTGGATTTCCTAGACATATAGTCATGATGTTTAAAATATTAATTTGTGTACTCGTACTTAAGTTTCTTCGGATATGCTAAGAATCACTTGCGCAGGTTTGGCAGTCATAATCGCATTCAGAATTTGTTGCATCCTTTGCACAAGTGAACGTGCCCTCATCTTGCCTACGCAATTATCAATGGCAATGTCTGACATATTGTCCTTCACCAGTCTTCCGAATCGTGATCACCTAAGATTCCACGTCATGATATTTAAGCATTAAGTTTAAAACTTGCACTGGACTACAGCTTAGGTTTACTGTTACGCTATTCACCACCAAATGACATTAATTTCGACGCCCCAATTACCAATGAGTTGGTAGAAAAAACTACTGCTGCATTGCTTTTACGTCTAGAAAAACATGACGGATTGATTTTCTAAGTTAATTTTTATTTCAGTGATAGATCAAACAGATGTAAATCTGACTTAAATGTTTTCAATTTATATACGTAAATATGTATAAGTTGAAAAATAGGCATCCTAAGACATATAATTAGAAAAGATGGAATTAAAACGTCAAACTGGCGAACACGTGTTTTCAGTACCTCTTCATCAGGCCAAAACGGATACAAAGAAGTTTAAGTTATGCGAATTACATGACTTATAAATGATTCCGGGACAATAAACATCCATCGTTTCCACAAATTGTTTGAGTAACAGTAAACTTTATTACGTAAATCTTCAAAACACATTCTCAACAGGTGCAAATACAAGTAATTTATAGATTCCGTCTGACAAAAGTTTCTATGATAGGTTAAAGTCATTTTCTCGGATTGCTCGAGTCAGTTTGAATCTGTCCCTAGCGATCGATATGCCGGTTGATGCTCGGCTCATCTCAGTGCATTGCCTCCAGGTGTTCGCGGGCTTTCCTTGTTGGGCAGGCGCCAACAATTCGACAGTTCTCACATGCAAACGTGTGCCTAGTGTCTAGTTTGTGCATGCCCATCTGGGATAGATCACTGCGTCTCATAACCGTTAACTGATTTTCATAAGTGTTCGGAGAGATTTCCCAGATTGGCCACAATAGACATCGTCGAGCCAAAACGCACTGCTTTGATGAAACAAGATATCGAGCACAAATGAAATATCTATACAAACTGTTCTCTTAAAATGGGTTCCCGCAGGAATTTATACATAAGTGCATGCGGCACCAGTAATTCAAGAGAAATAGTATTTCCAATGCTACTGCCGCTCGTTCACCAAAACAAATCACCTGGCGAACTCTCCTATACGTGAAAAATGTATCTGAACTTGTCAAAACACAATTACAAAAGTGCTAGATACATGTAGCACACCAGCCGCCAATTACTTTACACTAACAGGTTGTAAACCCTGAGGACAGGGTTGGCTACATCGGTATAAAAAGTGTTGTCTGCAAACTACCATGTTTAAGTTGTGATGCCAAATTTTGTGGTCATACTGAGAAATCAGTTTCAATTCGTACACATGAACCTGAGTTAGCGGTACCGAGACGCTACAATCTATCCCAGGTGGCAGTGCACACACTGGACACTAGGCAAACATTTGCATGCCGGAACAGTTGAATTATTTGCGCCTTCCCAATAAGGAAAAACTGCGAACTCCTAGAAGCTATGCAGTCAAATGAGGCGTGCATCTACCGGCATATTGATCTAAGTGCCACATACAAAATCGTCAATGACAGATTTAAATTGACTCAACCAATCCGAGAAGATGACTTTAACCAGGCTTATAATACTTTTTCAGACCCGATTTAGAAGTACATTGTTTTTGAACGCCCATTTTCTGAAGACGAGCTGTGGAACCAGTCTCGAAAATTTGTACAATAAAGTTTACTGTTTCCAAAGAATTCCATATACGTATATATCAGCAAGGAGGGACAACCGTGAATGCGTGTTGCTTGATACAGCGCTGTCGCTTTCAACGTATGCCTTTATTAAGTCAAGTATAAGCCTGACCATCAGGTAACTGATCATATATATAAATTGAGAAATATTTAAGATTCTTTGGAAAAATAATTTACTTAAATGCGTAAATTTTCATGTCTGCTTTCCCTGATCGTCGTAAGCCTTTGCGATATATACAAAATAAGTTAACTATAAAAACCTTGTTGAAAAATTGATTATATGGTTGGCCGAAGCCTGTGAAAATGCGCATCTTTGGTTTTTGTCATCCTCTTTGCATTGACTGCGCTTGCTTCCAATTACCTGAGTAAATTTGTAGGTGACATGTGAATCGATATGTTGATTGATGCATGTCTCATCTAAGTACATCGCCTCCAGGAATTCGCCGCCTTTCCTTATTGAACAGGCACCAGAAATGCGGGTGTTTTCCCATGCAAATTTGTGTCCAATGTCCAGTGAGGGCGTAACCACATGGGGAATATGATCTTGTCTCCTAACCAACAACTGATGCTCATTTACAAATGCGGGTAGAGGCAGATTTCTCAGTTTGGCCACAATAAGCGGCATCACAACTTGAACATGATACTTTATAGCCAACAGCCTTTTTTCCGAAGTAGCCAACCCTGTCCTTGGGGTGTACAAGCTGTGTACGGATTTGCTTGTAGGTTGGTATGCTACTTGTATGTGATAATTTTTCATCCGTTTTTGACGATTTCAGACATATTATTCACGTATTGGAAGGTTTTTCAGGTAACTGCTTTTGTGCCTGAGTGGCCATCGTTTTCGAAACACCTTTCTCTTTGAACGCATGTTTTATATGCGATGACGTACAAAGTCGCCCGGGTATCCGTTATGGTAAAATAATTTCAAAAGTTAATTCATTACGGTTTAATAACTTTCTCTATCAGAGCAGTGCGTTTTAGCTCGGTTTAGAAGGCTGCAGCAGTACTCCTCTTGTGATAGATAAAACGATTAATCTCAGAAGTGTAGAATGACCACGGAGTATGTTTATTTGCGATAAACTAAAGTGTGTCGGGATCCAGCAGTTTTTCGGCATACGAGGGCATTCAGAATATGAGTTGTTTATCAGCCTCTGTCTCGAAAATGAATTTTATTCTTGGAAATGTGAAATAAAGATTTGTGTGATTCGTTAAATTTAATTTATTTTGACGCCGGCTTTTCAGCGTCACATATATACAGTACCTGTGCTAACTCATGAAATGTCACGAATTAACACAAGTTAACGCCTTTAACGCAAAATCGGTAAACACTACGGCTCCCAAAGTCTGATAGCGGAAAATAAACGATGTGCCAAAGAAAAAAAGCAAAGTTTGGTTAAGAAAATATTATTTACTGAGATAAAAATAAATAATTTTCGACAAAAGTCACATTTTCGAGAAACGCCTATATTACAACCAAGTTAATAAAGGCTACGTATGAGGACGTATAAAGGAGGAGGGCGCATAAAAGGTCAAAAATAATTAAGGACAGAAACAGATACAAAAAATAGTACTTTGTAAATTGTCCATTCGAATTAATAACAGCAGAAAGTCTGTCCGACATAGACATCACAAGGTTATCTATGGTGGATTGTAAAATGTAATTATTAAGTATGAAATCCAATTTTTCCTGCATTGAAAGAGTCTTCTTAGCTTTGTGCCAATTTCTTTTGACTATTCCAAAAAGATTTTCGATAGGATTTAAGTCGGGACTCTTGGCCGGGATGAAAATGGATTGGAGGCCAATTGCGGAGAGCGTGGTTGTTGTCTAAAATGTTAGATTATGTTTGCAAGCGGCATCAAATTCGTACCTCTTTAGAGCGGTGGACAGGTGCATTGTCCTGCAAAATTACAGTATCCATTCGGCGCCGACTTATGCCGTTGTAGCCGAAAGCATCCTTGACAATTGCAATGAACACCTTGCTGTTTATGGTGTCGGATGTTGACCGCCAGACAGGCCGCTCGCCGAATTTAATCGCCATCCAAACCATCATCCGCCGACAGTTCTTGAATGTTGCCGTCGGTGTAGTATGTTCTCTTGGGAAGTTGTTTCCACATATGACAGTTTGGAGCGACTTCGTAGGCTTGTCTAAAAATAGAACCTCATCGCAGAAGAAAATGCTCTTCCAAAATGAAGATCTGTATTCAATATAATTCTTAGCAAATAAAAGCCGTTCTCTAATTAGTTTTCTACTTAAATATGGCTTAATCATGGCCTTCCGCCGCTGCAGTTCAAATTCCTTCATCCTTTTTCTAATGATGTTCATAGAAAACATCGGCAGATGTTCCCGCTGAATGGCCTCAATGGGCATGTAATGAAACTTTTTTAATATACGACGAATAAAATCGTCGTCTTGCTTACTTGTGGACCGTTTTGGTCCCCCTATCTTATTTCTAGGAACAGTTTTATCATTAATAATGCGCCACAGAGTGACCTTGCTAATATTGAAAATATTAGCTAACGACTCACGCGGGATTCCTTCCGCCGCTAATTTTCGAATGCGCTGGAAGTCAACTTCGGATAAGTATTGTTTAGACATAGTTATCGTTTGGCGTGGCAGAGCAAAGTGATGGCATGTCGCGCGAACTCAATATATATTCGTTTACGACACGCATTTTCAGTCTGGTAAAACAATCACACTGATAAACTTTTTTATTTCGGTATTTTGAAACATAAAACTTTACGAATTTGTAAAATAGAATTTTTAGATAAAGAATCGCACGTTATTTCCTGAACACAATAAGAAATAATTTATCTGCATTTCCCTGATTTTGTTGATATTGAAATTTAATTTTTTCTTTTTGTTCGAAAGTTTGTCAAAAAATTTCGTCCTTTTATTAATCTTCTTAAACAGATTAATAAGGTTACACAAAGAATTTCCATCCGAAAGCTTTAATAGCGTAGGAAACTGCTTGAATATCAGGAATCCTCCGATTTCGCCTTAATCCGGCCCGTTTTCTATTTAATATACAGATCCGTATCAAACTTTCCTTCAGAAAACGGTCTTTTCGTCCTTATTTCAACCAAATAAACACAAATAACGACACCAAAAATACACTACATTGTCCACTATAATTTTGACCTCGGCATTTCATGAGTTAGCACAGGTACTGTATATGCATAAGGCGTTTTGGTCTTTGTCAATGACCTAATTTCTTAGAAAAATATAATATTAAGCAACACTCAACTACATGAAAACTCACATATATGAGTATAAACAAAACCCACGTAGGACGTTTAGCTCTGCAAATCTACTATTAAATTAGGGAGGTTTCGGCGCGGACCGATGAACACAATGTGCTTTTTTAGACCGCAGCCAGCTGAATTTATCAAATTAACGCATATTTGCATTAGAATTTGCCTCCTTTAAAGACAGAAAATCTTACGTCGAATATAATCTTAAGGAACAGACGTGCCTGCAAAGTAAATTGCCAACATTATCTTTGGAATTTATGCAAATATTACGAACGGCCTCATGGACTATATCCCATCGGCAGATTTGTCCTCATATTTTTTGGAGTATTGTGCACTGCATACACTCCCGAGTTTTGCGAGTACAAGGATAACTAAGACATGAATCCTTAATTTTTATGTATGTCTCCTGAGTAACGTCTGTCAGATTTGGAGAATGCTCAGTATCCTGCAGCACGGGACAGATATCAGAATGAAATTACTTCAACTAGCGTGCAACGTGTAAGCAGAAATTTGCAGACGGTCCCCGACTGTGACAGAAAATAAAAGCATTTGGTTATCCGTCTATTATCATATTCAACAGGTGACTGCTAACGGACTTTGAACTGCAAAAGAATTATTCCACCTTTCTTGAATTTATGGTTTTTCAACTCTAGTTCCTTTGCGTTTGCGAATTTTGCGAAAAATAATTACAAACACCAAATAGAATATGGGAGTGCTGTGACAGTAGCACACAGTATGTGGTAACTATTAGCAGACATTAATTGCTAGTAGCACGGCTGCGGTAGAAACAATTATTTGTTTATTTATTTAGATGTCATAACGTCTCTTAAAGTTCCACACAACAAACTCGTCTCAGGTTTGCCTTACAAAATTATCGGGTTCCTGTAATATTTATTTGGTCTTATTATTTCGTTCCTAATTCTCGATTATTCCTTAACACCTAGATTTATATCTATTTTTAAACGTATGAAAACTGCCTTCAACAACTAAAATTTAATATATGTATAGTCTAACAAAACACGACTTCGTGAACATAACGTTTCAGAGGCCGAATGGCAAATTGTTGTTGGACTCTTGGTCACCAAAATCAGGCGACAGACAAGGGTATGAAGGAAGGCCAGCTGGTTACTTTCTTCCGTGTTCAACGTAAATTGTTTGCGAAATTTTTGCTATGCATGTTCCCTATGCAATATGTTGGAATTTATAAAGACATTTAAGGTCAATGAGAAAAATGCTTGCCATAAAAATAGTTCCTTTTTCAGTAAGAAATCCTCACAGGTAATCACACATACGTTTATTCGAAACAGATGATTCTTAGTTAACTGTTGTAAGGTATTTATTATTATAACATTACTTAAGTTATATTTTCGAGTTGAAAACTTATATCGAAAATTTGGTGAATATATCATAAAAATTGAATCTCCTGTAGATCCTTCGTTACAGGAATTTCGGCAACTG
>CACRXP010000642.1:356713-377328 GCA_902702965.1 Spirometra erinaceieuropaei
GGGAGTAAAATCTTACATCAGCAATTTTATAAGATGAAGCTGGAGACGTCACAATCTTAGTGTGCGTTCATTTGGTCTAGTTATTCGTTGTGGTGTATTATCAGGGCATACGAAGTGCCTTACAAGAAAATCTCACAATGTGACCTTTTTCGGAGGAAACGCCATTCCAATAGCTCTAGTAGATTGCGCAAAACATTATATCCTATGACAATGATCAGCTGGATGTCTAACATTTAATAAGATAATTATAAGGTTAATGGCGTAGCTTGTTAAAAAACAGATCGCTTTAGTGTTTCAATAAACTATGTTGATCAACTCGAATATGCAAAGCCGAATGACCATTCTGTTAGAGGTAGTCTTTGTCCTGGCGCGTCGAACAACTCATTTCAAACGCTCTAGAAGTGCCAATGACACAAGCTTAAAAAGCATTTAAAGAATGCCGAACAAAGAAACTAAGCTACTTCTGGCACCGACCTGATGTGAAGAATTTCCAAAACTGAATGCATAAAATAAAAAGGCATACGTCTTCTTTGCAAGCTTCTTCAGGTAGCTTGACCATCATTCGTGTACCGGCGATACGAATGCGGAAAACAGTGTCTAAATGGTTCTGAGGAAATACGGTTTATAGGGTTGAAGCATCACGGAAAATTTAAAAAAACTGTCGAAAGTTCTACCAAGAGGTTTGTCTTCCGTCAGGTAGCAAACAGAAGTCAGCCACGACATCCAAAGAAAAAATAAAAAATATACTAATCAGTTAATAAGAAGTAGGTAAATGAACTGTCGCTGGCTAAGTTACGCGAATGCAGGGTCTAAAGAAATATGCAGCAACCAATAGGGATGGTTGTCGAGAAGTGACAAGACGTGGTAATTGACAGTTCGTGGTGAGGGACGGGACGAAAGACTATTCTAATTACGAGAAAATAAGAAAACAAGAGACAGCGTGTAAGGGGTAGGGCGACCACTGCAAGCATGATAGTAAAATGCTACGATATGTGAGTAGAAAATAAGAGGTTGGTAGATGGAAAGGGGGTGGTTATATATCAGAACATAAATACGAATTCAGTGCTTTTAGTGTAAATGAAAAAATTAGCGGCATGTCCTATAATAACTAGTGTATCATTTTCCCATCCAAATATAGGCCTACGATGAAAGCTAACCTAAAAGCCTATCGATGGCGGCGTGATATTTCGAGGTTCGAGGATATAATTTACACGCAATCAGCTAAAAGTAACTGGGTATGCGAAATCCTAGTCGAGAAATGCTGCAAATTATCCTCCACTAAAGACATAGATGCAACACATCTTCCCGCACAAGAATATGAATACCGCACGGTAAACTGCTCCATCAAATCTGTTGACACACAACGTTAAAAGATGCAAACGTAATAAAGACTTGCTGGAACCTATTGCATATAATCGTACGTGAAGAGATGCCGGAGTCGGACATAGCAGCATGGGCACACGTGATCGAATTACAATGTTACATCCAGTTTGGTCTGAATTCATCAGGGGAAGCATGCTGGGCCATTCTATTTCCTACTGCCTGCATGTATCACATGAGAACATTATCCTAGAAAGCCCCCGTGAGCATGACCTGCTGTTGAGTTCCATGCACCAACAAAGAACAAATAAATGCTGAGAAATGTGCATGTCATTATGTCTGGCAATTTCATTTTTGCTGAGATGGTAACGTTACCTAAAGCCGTCAGGCAAGCCAAACAAAAGATACCGCTACTCGCAGACCAAATTATTTTAATCATGCAATAAGATGCCAAAGTACAGACTGTATTCGACCACACTATGGAATTTTAAGCATACGCCCACTATATTTTAAAGTTGAGAATTTTTTAATGGCAGTTCAAAATTTTCAGACATGCTGACAGTTAGTAGACATGTACAGCTGAACAAAGTTTCCACTGTATTAAGGTGCCGGAAATTTCAATCTAACATGAATGCCTTCCGGAATTGATGTGGGTACCAAATGCTGCACTTGGGAGCGAGCGGTTTAGCGAAAATGGTTTTGATAAGATAAGTAAAGTATATCAATGATATACTGGGCACCGTGGCCAACATTTGAAAAAGGAACCTTTCTGGACTAGTTGCAGTTTTTCTTCGGTCTGAATTAGTAATCTCCTGGGGAGGAGAGGAACATAGCACGCAGCTGTTAGAATAAAAGTTCTGCATGTGTATAAAGGACCATGAATATGTCAGCAAGTCGAATTGAAACTTTTTTCTCGGCAAGTGTTAAACCTCCAAGCCCCTTATTTGGACTCCGTTCTCTGTCACCTGGCCTACTAACGGGCTTGTTCATTATATGACTGACAAGGCTCATATCGTGTAATGCCAACAAGAAGTGATAGACGTGTGATGATGATTTTTCATCAAAAGCATCTTCTGCCGAATAAGATGATGACAAAATGCAATTCGAAAAGCCAACCGTTTTGCCGACTAGGTGGTATGGACGCAACCGCGGCATGACATGTTTACAATGTGACACAGTTCCCATTTAGGCGCATTTCCACCAGTGAATAATGCGCTACTGAGTGGTTTGCGCCACCTAGAGAAATATGTTTGTACCCTGTTGCCTCCAGTGCAACAAAAATGCCATAAGCAATGAATGTTTATTTTGACAAAATTCATATAGCATATAGTTAAAGTGGCCAAAAATCACTTGGCAGGTCAAACATTTGATAGACACGATTGTTTTGAAAAAAAAACTTTATTTATCGGACGTCTCGGATTTTAGCTCCATCCCACTATCAGACGCAAATGAAGACACAGGCGGTTAATGTGCAAGGGACTACAGCATTTATAGGATGCAGTCGCCATGCTACCGCATACCTATGATCGTTCACGTCTTCTCCCTGCATCAGTAAACGCAGCAAATTGTGGCGACCGCTTTCGTATGCCGAAAACGTATCGGAATCTGTCGGCCGCCTTTTCACATCACCTGGTTTTAGAAATGCGCACAGGTTGGAGTCAACCATTATGCATCAGTTAATGACACTGTACTACCCGTTGCCACGTCCGGAAACGTCTGTCGTCGTTTATCGGATCTGATGCAGTTACGGTCAAAACAATTATGTCAGATGTTCGAACAACCCTCAAGCCATCCTAATTAACTTCGCCTCCCCCCTTCAAAAGGGGGTTCGGGAGCTCTAAAGGAAATACGTGCAGGTGATAAGTTTTGCGTCTAGTTATCAATCCCGTACAAAATGTATGCCTTTGTCTTTGCTACGGGGACAATGCTGTACTTTTCTCTTGCGATGTAGACTTGCATAGCTTCGAAATAACAGTCATTAGTTCATTCGTCATTTGCGGCAGTTAGCTTGAGGACGCACCTTTAACTTTGACAGACCTAGCTTCAGCATATTCTAAATAGACAAAATTTAAAGTGTTGTGCTTATAATTAACGATAGCATAATGCAAATCAGTCTGTTACATGTTGAATGAATGAAGTCCAGATGCAGGTTACTGGAGCGGAAGGGTGTGGTAGATTCCCCTGATAAGTGTATGAAACGTTTATACTTGCACTTTTATCGACTTCTCTTATCGCTTGCATGTTTTACTTCTACCCCGTTCCCATATAACTGTACTCGTCCGACGAGAATTTATCGAAAGCTACGTATGCTCGCCACCTCGTCTTCTGGTTTATACTTGCATCGAAAGGACAAAGGTGACCTTGCATTTGACAACATAATAGCTTAAATATTCAATAGGAACGAAAATGCCTGAGACTAGAGATTAATAGTTGCCAGTAATCGGGTCCTAGACAATATTGCTGGAATCAGCATATCAAAGAAATTATGCCGTTAATATTTCCCATTCGTCAAAAACTCTAGTGGTCCCCTTTTTACTACAAGCACGGCCAAAGAAGACCGCACTTCAAGGCCAATCTGCGACGAATTTCGTTTGTTACCTCTGATGCCGCGATGTTTTCGAAACTAGGAAATACTTTCTTCTGCCGCCGATGTTAATGTCTATTAACTTTTTTACCACATACCGTGTGTAGAATCGTTATTGCTTTGTGAAAAGCGGTATTTCCTTCGTAATGCCAAGTAGAATTATTCACTCAAGACAGGATGGCATACGTCAAGAACATTTTAACAAATTAAGGAGCCCTTTAAACATAAGCTGCTTGCTTTGCTTTCATTTAAGTAATAGCGAATTTCAGAAGAGACAGTGTCGAGCGAACGTTACTTTTGGTAACTTATTGTCAGGCCAACGCAGTTACATGGGGATTACGCTCTGCGCTTCTTAGGAGTTTACATGAGATAACACCCCAGGCACGGTTTCCGAAAGATACTGCTTTGTACGGACACAACCACTCTTATAAGACAGTTGATAAAACATCACTTTAATGATTATCCCTTGATCCAAAGTTTCTCACACCTCGTTAAAAAATAAATCAGGTAGAATTTAAAACTCAGTTCGAGAACATCTGGAACCATAAAAGTGATCTATTATCCACGACTAAGCCCTTCACCGGGGATCGTTGTACGTGGTGTGCTGACTGTTTGTTGGTCGACAGTCGCGTCGTTGATTGCTACAAGTTAATCACGTGCGTTAGATGTTTGCGTAATGACTGCTCGACCATCTGAGGCGCTGACCCTGGTGTTGGGAAGTGTTCATCTGTGCGCTTTCTGCGTGGCTAATTACTCCGTCTAGGCGAAGCCGCAGTACTGAGTATGGAATGGGAAGGTCATTGCACATGCTAATGGACTGGGGACCAGTAAAACATGACTCGAGCACCTGCCGGCTCAAGCGGTTGTCACTTCTTGTGGAAATATCCGTCTTGTCGAAATCGAATGTGTGACCGCATCTTGTCCAGCTTGAGAGCTGGCGTCATTTCTCCGCACCGCTTCAACGCGTTTGGTTATTCGCGTTCGAATCTGCCTTGCGGTTTCTTCGACGCAGTTGCTTTGTCCGCAACTGCACCAAACACATTAAAAGATTCCCGATGTTTCCTGACATCCAGCGGCTCTTTCGGTTTCATCAAGTCTGTGTGCAACATCAACCCCAAGTGGTGCAAGAGGGCGGCCGACAGCTCGTCAAAATATAGTGCTCGTGCAAATGGGCCTGACTTCCCTTTTGCGTATACATCGATTGGTAGGAAATTTCGGGAGTCCTTCATTGTGTCTGGTGTATTTGCGGACAAAGCAACTGCGTCCGAGAAACCGGAAGACAGCTCCGAACGTCAATATCCTAACGCGTTAAAGCGGTGCGGAAAAATGACGCCAGCTCTCAAGTTGCGGCTCATTTGACGAGATGCGGCCCGCAAGAGGTGACTTACACGTGAGTCGACAGGTGCTCGAGTCATGGTTTACTGGGCCCCAGTCCATTAACAAGTGCAATGACCTTCCCATTCCATACTCAGTTCTGCGGCTTCGCCTAGACGGAGTAATTAGCCACGCAGAAAGCGCACAGATGAACACTTCCCAACACCAGGGTCAGCGCCTCAGATGGTCGAGCAGTCATCACGCAAACATTTAACGCACATGATTAACTTGTAGCAATTAACGACGCGACTGTCGGCCATTAGACAGTCAGCACACCAAGTGCAACGATCCCTGATCAAAGGCTTAGCCGTGGATATTCATAGGTATGTGGTAGCATGGCGACTGCATCCTATAAATACTGCAATCTCTGGTGCATGAAAGCTTATATCTGCTTTTGACTCTGACGAAAGGTTCGAGCAGGAGTACGAAAGGTCAGGGCCAATAAAGCTGTTGTCCCAGCAATCGTGTCTCCTTCTTCAAGGGTTTTTTTTCGCTGGCACTAAATGTTGGAAAAGCGGCAAGCAGTGGTTATGGTATAGAACGCTGCTTGCAGCGAGACTATTGGGTGATATGGTCAGTTTAGCAAAATAATGCCAACATCATTCTAAGTAAATGCGCAGGTATGATCACATAGAAGCAATATGGCATTCATTTCTTTTGTGTTGGCGCTGTTTATTCACTGGGCATTATCGTGTACATGTAAGTATTTGACACACAATATCACATTTATTTGTTGCACTAATGGTTGTACAAATATCTGCTTATGCATTAAAAGCGGTAAAAGGTTCAGCTTAAACTACACTGCTTTTCGTATAGGACGCCTGTAATGATGCATATGGCGAACCCATTGAATTAAAATTTAACAAATCCTAAAATTTACACGTTCAAGCCTCCAGGGAAACTAGTTGTTTGTGTAAATAGTTAAGATTTATTTTTCCTTATTGTAAATAATTTTGAAAAATATAAACTGAAAAATTGTAATAGCTACACATATCCTCTGACGTATATTTTTCAGCTTTGCCTGCACAGAGGGTATGTCCTCATGTCGATAGCGAAAAAACCACAGAGGAAATTATAAGAGAACTTTTAATTTGGGCTCCGCAGCCTCTTGGTGGTTTCATGATCGCTGAAGACATGTCCGAATTTTATCTGGAAAACATTCAAATCAGCTCGGTTACAAACTGCAAGCTTGTAAATACGTCCGGGATCAGCCAGGTATTGCAGTGCAAAGTTTGGTTTTCGGCCCTACAAATTAGTATATTGCGTAAGGTAAGCTCATGTCTGTGTCAGTATATTAAACTTTTCGGTTGTATTTTAAATAATTTAATTATGTTATTTCAGTAATAAAAGATCAACACAACTAACTTTTGCTTATTACAGTTTAAGATAGTTAGCTTATTTTTTCAATTATACCGATAACTTTGAAATGTTTTAAAACGCCTTACCGGTCGATTTTAGAAAAACAATTGTTGTTCAGTTTGACCGGACAATTCTTTGATAGTTGTAGTTCCAGCGTATCCCGTATAAAAATGTTCGGCGATATATTTGGGGTTTTAAAGCAACCTCATTTATATAAAGTGTTAAGTCATCTTTACGTACTGCATCGTAAGTCAGGGTTGTTTTTTTCCATTACAAAACTTATAGACTCTCGGCCAGGGAATTCACTTAAATATAGCCCATCCTCTAGTAGCTTCTACTGCAAGAAATCCCAAGCATTTAGCCTAATTGGGATCGTGGCTGAACCAATCAAATTATTTTTTAACGCATTTTCTTTCTTGTCCTTAGGGTACATATTATTTACGGCTTGACATGATAATTTAAATGTGTACATAAAATGAGAATGGTTGTACTAAAAGTATTGTTTATATACTTGTAGGCACACACACGTTCCCAAGTACCACAAAAACACTGTGATTTTATAAAACTGCAAAATGTTGGCGCCGTTATTTATGCAATAACGAGTAATTTGAGGATGCAGGCTACAAAAGTGTCATTTGCTGCAAAGAAAAGAACAAGCGTTTTCTATGATATATTCAAAGCTGCGAAAGGTCGTTATGTCTGCAAACCCATGCCGAATAAGGAAGCACAAAGATTATCTGCGGAAATTGTCATAAACGCATTTGCATTGCCAATCTGCGAAAAGAAAACGGACATTATACCACACCCACGAGTCGGATAGAAGACGCCTATATAAAAGTCTTTAGTGTTGTAACCGGGGCAGTCATATCTTGTAATAAACCTACACGTCCATATTTGCAGGGCCAGGTTGTTTAAAATACCACAGGAATTAGAATAATGTTAACATGTTTTAATAAAAGAAAGAAGAATGAGACCTATATTGTTCTTACTCTTCGGATAGAACTCACTACCTGCATCTAATCATATGTATAAAGTGCGAACAGCAGGTATTAAAATGCCGCTTTCTATAGGTCATCAGAATGCTATGAAAGATGACTAATACATCAAAATTTGCAGCTGAGCTGGAAACCGTAAGCATGTATCACACAGTAAGCAGCAAGTGTACATGTACATAAAAATGATAAGGTCTACCTAAAATGCCAAATCATAAGTGAGTTTTTGCAATCTGCATATCCAGTCGCGTGTAATTTGCATGAGAATATCAAATGGTTTAGAGTATGAATATTATAGTGATTGTCAATATAAAAATGTTGCTTTTTTCCTACATATTTCATAGCGGTCTTAACTTTCGTCTCAACCATTTTACTGATGGAAGTGCCATAAAAACCGCACAAGGAGGGTGCAACTGTAATCCAACTCCGAATTTTGAGTACGATTGCTAGCACGCTGTAATTGTTTCTAATTCACATTGGCTGAGCTTACTCGTGAAAAGCCAAACGAATTTCAAAACGCGCCTTCGTTTCAAAATTTCTAACTAAGTAGGAGTAAAAGACTTTTCAGCCTGCAACATAATTCTATAATAATTCAGTTACCTCGAGATGTCGGCTTGGCAATGATTTGCCTTCCGGCTGCATGCAAAATCTACACTCTGTAAGAGATGACTGCTAAATTAACATAAAATTTTCTCATTGATTTTCGATGCTCCTAAAAGTTAGATTTTTTTCCCAGAAAACATGTAAAAATATTCATTTTTTGCTCATTCGGTAGGTAATTATATCTTTTTTTAAATTTACGTTCAAAGGAGGGACATAATTTGATTTTATAAAGTTTCTTATTGAGGCGTTTTTTATACCGTGAAATGGCCGTTCATAAATCGTCATGTCAAGTGGGCGTTTGACCCTCACTCTTGTGGTTAAGATCTCACTCGATGCCATTCTGTCCACCCGCCATCTTGTTACTGGCGACAACTAACGTTGGGTCTTAGGACACATACCACATATAATACATAGGCAGCTTGCTACGAATGCAACAGGCCAGACGTAGACGGCTGTTTTTACGGTTGAAACCGATCAACAGTAAGTTATAGGCCCTATGAAGTGTGGTAAATAAATATGTCAAGTGAATGTTTCACCCTCACTGTTGTGGTTAGAATCTCATTCTGTCTGATCGCTAGGTTGCTACTGGCGAGAACGAACGCTATGTCATAGGACACATACCACAAACACTCACTTTACATGCCTTGCTTAATTTCCGAGGAAAGTAATCCGCGAACTTGGAGTAACTCTTTCGAAACAAGCCTTCACTTCATAAGGCCTATGATGTACTGCTGATCGATTACGACTGTGATACAGCTGTCTAAGTCCGGCATTTTGCACTCGTAGCGAGTAACATGTGTATTATATGTGGTATGTCTCCTTTGGCACAGCGGCAGAATGGCATCGAGTGAGATTCCATCACAACAGGGAGGTTAAACGCCCACTTGACATGCTTATATACCTCATTTCATAAGGCCTATGCCGTTATAATGATCGATAACGACAGTGCAACAGTGGTTTGCGTCTGGCCTGTTTCAATTCTAGCGAGCCTCCTATGGAGAAAGCGTTATGTTTAGGCATTTACTAATGCAATTTTTAAAGTAAACAATATGGATCGAATTCACTATTAAATGTTATGAACACTATAGTCCCCCATAATTTCCGTAGAGAAATGTATGGTTTTCCGTACGCGAAAAATATACGGCTTGTAGTTTGAAAACTCCAAAACCAAGTGTGACGACAGTGCGGGTTCAAAATTATTCTAAAATTGAAAAACTTTTTCCATAACCAAATCATTTCCCTCCTTCGAACGTAAAGTTAAAAGACTACGCATTTATCTATCGAATGAACAAAAGAGTGAATATTTTTATGCATATTTTTCAAGAAATATAATTGAACATTTAGGGTTATCAAAAACCATTTAGTAAAATTTATTATAATTAACTAGTCATTTTTTACAGAGTGCAGTTTTTGCGTGCAGCCGTAAGGAAGTTCATTTGAAAAACGACATCCAGGCGTAAATGAAATACTTTACATTTGTGTTGCATGATGACTAGTTTAACAAAGCAACTTAATTAATCTTTTTGAAATGAAAACACATATTGCAATTTCGGTTGACATTTCATGAGTTGGCCCACCTGCTATAATTTGGCTGTTTATATTAAGGATTCAGACGCTAAGTCAGTAATAAGCTGACCTCACCTCTTTTCTCCTCTCACACGCAACAGTAAACAGGCCGTTGTTAGCAGACCGGGAAGGAAATTTAGCGCTGTGGTTTTAACGCAAATTGATCATTTGTCGCCCCGTGAAACACACTGCTTAATCTCTAGAGGGTCAAATCAACTGTAGAGATCAGAGGAAAAAGGAGGACGTCGCAATCTGCGCCGAGGTTTGGTGAAAGTATGAGTAAACGATTAGCTGACTAACACCGAAACCACGCACTGGATGGGCTGTGCGCCGATCTACGCTAAGAGCGGCCACAATAATAAACCTTAGATCGCAATCCGGTACGTTTGGTACAAAAATGGATTTTCCTTCCTAACTTTTGGCCAATGCAATCTCTTTTGTATTAGCCAGCTGTAATTTCTGACCCAATTCTAAATTTATCACTTTAACGAATTGTCAATTGTTTAAAAGTATCATGTGCTGTTGATAAAGTGTAAAATTGCACTGGCATCCTTATTTTAATCACGGATTTTGGTATAACACAGTACTTATTCCCAACGTACATATGTTAATTCCTAGGTGGTAAACATAATTTGCTTATCCAGGACGGCTTCGCAGAGATCACCTGGCGCGAACTGCACCGAAAACTAGACGTAGCGCTATATTCCATTGTTGGCACTTGTTGTAAAATAGTTTAAAAATAATTGTTCTTAAGTTATTTAATTTATAAAGACCGTACTGATGTAATTGCTTCCTAGTCATCTCCGTTCCAAATTCCTGCGCGGAACTACAGTTTGTCTTGCTTTAGCACAAAAATAATACAGGTCAACACCACACTTTTTGTAGGAAAACCGCAAACTCTAAATTATTTTTTAGGCCGTAAGGGAATAGATAGGCAGTTGTAAAAAAACGAACAACGTTTACGTTAGCCAACGAAAGGCTCAAAATTTAAGTTGTTCAAATCATAACAAACCATCACTTTGTTTCACCAGCAGGAAATCAAATTGTTTGCGTAGAAACTTTGCTTAGCCACCACAAATGATTTAAAGCAGCAAATAACTAAATCATCTGCTTTATATCACCGCTGTCGCCGTCAATCACTACAGAATAGCTTAAATATAGACAACTGTCGACCTTCAACGAGACTGCAGAATTTGTATCAAAATCGAATTGATAAGAGAAACCATGCCTTAACGATAGCATACTAACTTCATGTTGATATCCTATTGAGTCAAAGGGCGGTAAATTTTAAGGAGTGGAAATTGGTATTTGTCTTGTTAATGTCTCTTGCGCATTTCTATTCAAAGTAAAATATGAATAAAAATATGCAGCAAAAACTTTTCTTCTGACACAGACACGAAATTTCTTTAAGACAATAACAGTTATCGAAGACCTTTTAGAGAGCCAACATCCGAAATGTTTTGGCTTTTAGACTTCAGATAAAGTGAGTTTCTTCAAATTTGCAAATAATATCTTTCAACATAGCCGTGAACGTAACAGTTATTTGCTGTAACTTGGGTTAAAAAATACGCGTGTACCTGTCATACTTTTAACATTTTTCATTTTTAATTCACATTTTTAATTTTACTTAACGCATGCAGACACTGTCAGCGAACACCTACATTCACGAAATCATTATCACTCTGCGCAAAAGCAGGCCAAGCAAAGATAAGCATTCATGGAGACCGAAAAACAGCATATGCATTTTGATGAACTGAAGAGCCTGTTGAACGCTAGAAAATTGGCTTTTTTATTTCAGTTATGACAACCCGTCCAAAATCTCATGGACGTTTCCAGTGTTTATTAAACGTAGACTTAAAAGGTTTACTTTTTGTGCTAGTATTAAAAGCAAACCTTTACTTGAGGTTCCAAAATCACAAAAGTCTACCGTTCCATGAGTTCCAAAAATATATCAGTTAATGCGCTCAGACACTAGCGTTTAGGATAGCGAAACAATCCGTTTGCCACCAGCACCTTAAACAGTGACCGCTGAGTATTTTGACAAACGCTTTTTGCCATACTTGTTGCCCAATACTTTCACTATCTGTGTTAGCACATCTGTGGATTTTTGCTTATATGCGGTATAATCGGGAAATTTTAAAGGCCAGCTGTTTCCCAGAAGGAATATGATGTACATGTAAAAACGTTGAGATTAAAACTTTTCTGCTCTTTGAAATCGTGACTTACAGTATTATATTTCAAACCAAATACTACGAAAGAACCAAGAAAAACATGCGTCCTTATTTGCGCATTTTTCCAGTATCTTTCATAAGAAATTTATCACCAAACGACTTCCTTTCCTACGCAGTTAAATAACGTGAGGTGCCTATCCGGCAAGCAGTTTTTTCCAACAGATAAATGGAATTTATAGGATAAAATTTGATATTTTGTGGTCAACAATATGATGATGCTTCTGCCGCACTGCTTACATATTCCTTTTTTAACATTATACGTTCAAACCTTAGCTTTTTGCGGAAGGCTTATTTATATGTGTGCATCAGTGCAGACATTTGATATATATGCATACATTGAGTTAACAATCTCATAAAATCCGATAACGAAATCTGATGACAAAATGTTTGGTCGCTCATGTACTTTCTTCAATAAAATATCTTTTCCGTGTGCAGAAATTGTGTTTACGTAATTATATCAACTAAAATGCGAGTAAATTTTAGTGAAAATGGACGTTCGATTATATGCGTGCAATTTCATATGCTAATGAATTCTGGTTACGCATTTAAGCGACTTTTTCACTGAAAGGACGGTATGTTATCTGCGAGAGTTCTAATAAACAGAAAAGGCTAAATTTGAAAATTTATTTTGTGTCCGACGGTAACCATGGTGATCAACCGGATAACACAAAGTTTATTTTGAAATCATCAGAGGTTATATCAATTCCTAAATAGTAAATTAGCAGATGCGTGCGATTTGGTACCCTTAATTGCAGTACTAACGCAGATAGGGATTTCTTCGTTGAAATGGGCTGAAATAACTTTGCTGTTTAAAAAATTATACCCGATGTCACAAATGACCATCAGTGAATGGTCATTTCAAATTTTGAACAAATGAAACAATTTTTTCGTGCAGCTTAGTGTCCGTGCATATTAAATTCAGAAATGGAACGTACAAAACATTAGTAGGTTCATAAAAAACATCAGTATGTGCAGTAGATTTGCTAACTCATGAAATGTCAACCAGCATTTCGAAAGGCGTTCACGTTTTGATAAGAGAAATTAAGTAGTGTTTTAAAATTAATCATGATGCAGAATAAATCTATAATGATCCAGTTACCTCAGGGTGACAGCTTTTGAAAAAACATATTTTCATCTGCAGGCAACATCTATACGATGCAAAAAATGACTACTTATGTTGCATGCAATTTTCTCATTGACTCTCGATGGACTTAAAAAATGAATCGTATTGCATGGAAAACATGCATAAAAATATTCATTCTTTTACTTTTCCTGTGGACGATTACGACTTCTTCCAATTTCATACTTACAAAAAGAGTATAATTCGGTTTAAATAGTTTCTTACTGTGAGATTTGTTAATACCGTTAAATGGCCGTTCACGGAACTTCATATATCTGCATTTACGAATGTGGCTTGTAAAGTTAACAATATTGCTCAACTCCACTGCTTTATTTTATGAACCTCATATGGTCTCCTCTTGACACCGTAGAGAAATGCATGGTTTTCTGTACACGGAAAATAAACGGACTGTAGTTTTTATACCCTGAAAGAAGGCATAACGACAGGTTGGGTTTAAAATGACTTGGGAATTAGAAAAGTTTTTTAAAACCAAATAATACTCTTCTTTCGAGTATAAAAAGGGAAGAAGACGTAATTTTCTTCCAAATAAGTGAAAGAAAGAATATTTTATGCATGTTTCCATGAACTAAAATGGAATTTTCAAGGGCATCGAAAATCAATGAGAAAATTCCAAGCTAGATAAGTAGTCATGTTTTGAAGAGTACTGTTATTGCATGCAGTCGGAAATAAGTTCTTTCGACAGCCGACACCTTGAGGTAACTGGATCATTATAGAATTATACTGGATTATAATTATTTTTGCGAACATACTTTATTAATCTTTTTGAAACGAGAACGCATTTCGAAATTTCAGTTGACATTTCATGAGTTAGCACATCTACTGTATATGCGTCCCCTGCCGTGCATTCACGATGAAAGAATGGAGTCTAAAAGCGAACAAAAGCAGTGGAAATGACCTCAATGTATGGACAAAGGCATGAAAAAAACGACGAAAAGTGTCAAACTTGTACTTGTGCTCACCGTGGAAAAATGCAAAGAACACAGTGATACGTTAACGAAATGCAGTAATAAAGCACCTCTTAAAGAGGTAGCTTATTACGGAAGTGTTTTAGTAGTCGAATGCAAAGTCATTGCTGACCTTCGTTGTGGACGGTCATTCTTCTCGAAAATGAAGTTTGATGTTTGAATAAGTTTTAACATGTGTCCAAAAAGACCTTCTTCGTAAAACGTAACGCTGAACACTCACTAATTTAGTAAAGGCATTTGAAGCGTGCTGAAACCATCCTAGAAAGCAAATACATGAAGGAGATCCGATGTCTAAGTCTATACCGTCAGAGTGTATTATTGTCTATAGTTTAAACTTAACACCGCCGACCTAAAAAAACCTTGGAAACCTCCCCATACCATGTCGCTGAAATATACCTTGCAGAAGCCGGGCGTGGGATAATATGCAGAAAATTTGCAGTCTACAGGCAATTTTTTTAGTTGTAGGAATGTTCACGTCAGAAGTCGACTTCAAAAACTCACCCTCGAATTTGTTAGTAAAACGAACGTAAACTTAAATATCCAACGTGCGGAAAGTACTTAATAAGACTGCTCTAGGATAGTAAAGACTACCTGGATCCGACAACGATGTGGATGATAATATGCGGATAAGTGCGCGCGCCAGGGATGCCGTCAGTTGTACACAAACCAATCGGCCGAGAAACAGTACTCGCGACATGGATACTAACTAAAAGTCCAGACACGTGTTTCGTCGATATTCGTCTGCTGCGTGATACAGCTGCGATTGGCTCGGCTGATAATTGGGTCCCCTAGCCTCCCCTATGCGGTTTCACGGAGACTTGACTCCAAACCCTGCACTGAGTAATTTCAGTCAGAAATTGTACAATTGATTATTCTCTGGGGTTCCTGTATCAGAAACCGAATAATGAACGCTGGGGAACCCATTGATGAACCGTGCCCCTAGCAGCTGTGTCACGCAGTGGCAGAATATCGACGAAACACGTATGTCTGCCTTTAGTTAGCAACTACGTCGTAAATACGGTAAAATACGGTCGTTATATACATATCATACAACTAGTAGTACTACTGGATTGTAGAATGGGCATTACGTGGCTATTCCACAGTAGGCAATTTTCGGTCGTGACCCTCCTAAGACCGCGATATGTCCATTCACATAGCATCGTACCTGGCCGTTTACCACTGCTCCTCATAAAATGTACAACATGGTCCACATCCATTGCAAAATTCTATAGACCCTGTATGATACCTCTTTAATGACATAGAAAAATAAGGGATTTTCTTTACGCGGAACGCATGCACCTTATAGCGTGTAATCACTAAGCGCTAATGCAACGAATGATCAGGCTCCAAATTATTCGGCAATAAGAAAACTTTTTTAAAACCTAATTTTACTCTTTTTTAGGTATAAAATACAAAGAAGACGTGATTTTCTATGGATTTATTAGAAGAAAGCATACTATTGTTTGTGGTTTCTATAAAATATATTTGAATTTCCAAGACCGTCAAAAATCAATGGGAAAAATGCATGCTTGTTAAGTAGTCATTTTTACCAAGCACGCTTTCTACAGGAGATTGAAAAGAAATGCATTTAAAAGCCAACATCCTGCCAAGTCCAAAATGCTATAAGAGTATGCCTTACGATAATCAATATCACAACCGCGACCAAGTAATCCTTCCTAATCGAGACCGCATTTCAGAATTTCAGCCAATATTTCATGAAATTGGTCACGCACTGTACATACAGTGCGTTACCAATCTCATGAAATCTGATGAGAGAATTTCTGGTTGCATTTGACGTTCAGCACTTTGTTTGCTCATCCAATGCCTTCAATAAAATGTCATTTCCTTGTGCAGATATTGTGTTTACGTTATTATATCAGGTAAAATATTAGTAAAGTTTAGCGTGCAATTGTCAATGCTAATACACGTTCAAAACTCCGGTTCCGCATTTGAGAGATTTTTGCATTGGAAGAACAGTAAATTACTTATAAGAGTTTTAATAAACAGATTAAGGCGAACTTGGAAATTTATTTTATGTCGATGTTAACAGTGGTATCAACCTGCTGACACCCAGTTTATTTTTAAATCATCAGTGGTTTTATACATTCTTAAATATCACATTAGCAATCTCTGCGATTTGGTGTCCTAAAATGCAGAAATAACGCAGATAGTGATTCCTTTGTTTAATTAGGCTGAAATATTTTTGCCGATCAAAAAAATAACTGATGTCCCATTAGTGACCATTACGACATTTTCACTTCCAGATTTTAACATATGAAACACTACTTGTCGTGCAGTTTTGTTTCTGTGCATATGACATTCAGAGATAAAACGAGCAAAATATTAGTAGTGTCATTAAAATATCAGTATTTATATGAGCGCTCTGCCGTGCATTCATATTCGAAGAACGGAGTCTGAAAGCGAGCGAAAACAGTGGAAATGGCCTCAATGTATAGTAAAAAGGCATGAATGAAATGACCAAAAGTGTCAAACATGTACTTGGCCTCACCGCTCAAAAATGCAAAGTACACAGTGATACGTTAACGGAATGCCGTAATAAAGCACATCTTAAAGAGGTTACTTATTAAAAAAAGTTTTCTTACTGTTCGAAGGCATATTCGTTGCTGAATTTCGCTGTGGACAGTCACTTTTCTCGAAACTGAAGTTTGATGTTTGAATGAGTCTTCACATGTGACCCAACCGACAATGCTCGTGAAAAGAAGCGCCCGAACACTCACGTATTCGGTAAATGACTTCAAGAATAATATCACTGTAAAGTTCTTAACAGACAGGTAATTCAGAATCTGTCTTCATCGACGATCGGGTGAATGCACTGAAAATCATGAATTATTCAGCAGAATTTCGAGGCAGATCCGAAATTCGGCGTAATCGAAAACGAACAGAAGGTGTAAATTAATTTAACGGAAGAAAATTTCCCTCTATAAACAAAAAATATTATGATTACGATCACGCAATTATACCTAATCATATTATCGGTCACTCAATACCTCATAATTAGACGCGAATACATAGGAAAACACTAGGACTGATGCGGTACGGGCTTTGCACAACACGTTAGATAGATAGATTTAATTATTTGTTGTTTGTGGAAGGCTTGCCAAATTGAACCACCCGTTTCGTTCTCTGCGCGTGCATAAAATTTGTTTTTTTCTGATGCAGAGTTTTATTAGAAATGGGACATACATGAAAGGTTTTCTTGTAAATTGAGGCGTCAACTAGGATAGAAACATTCGTGAAAGAAGTCGGTGCTTTACGCTGAGGCGGCAACGTGGCAATCAGGAGGTGGATGCTTATAATTGGCTTTATATTAAATATTCGCTGACCGAAAATTAAGGTCACCACTGCCCAAATATTTCGTGCAGATCTAACTTTTAAATACTGATCATTCAGAGTAACCAGCTATCCTACTGTCAATCTAACAGTCTTCCATATCTGCCTTTTGGCACATTTTGCTATTGCTCTTCTTATAAGCTCATATCTCACATGGTTTTCTATGAAAAAATTAGTCTGAGTTGCCTAATAGTTGATGATTACTGCTACCTCTTCCAGAAAAATCAGTTTAACTTACGTGCACATGCTAAACTAGAGAATCGTATCAAACACTTTTATGATCTACAAACTGAGCCAGAGAACTTAAAGTTTTCTAATTCGCACCCGGATGTCCACCCGATTGGATCAAAATAAGTTATTGATTTGCATAGTCTATGAAAACTTTTCGAATGGTTTCTTTTAGCTAAAATTTTAAATCATAACATTGTCCTTTAAGGTACGTCGTATCCCGTGCAAACACATCACAACCCATAAATAGACTTAATCAGTTCATGCTAATATTGCGGCATCTTAAAAACCCGACGTTATCGTATCGCTCATGTGACGCCTCCACAATATTGTGTCTAGTATCTGCACGGTTAAATGAGCGAGGTTTTCTTTGTGACACCAGTTTTGGACAGGTGACTGGGACAACGTTTGGCTGTTACATAGCACGTCTCCTCTGTATCAATCAGCGGAAACGTCGGCAAGACAGAAAAGCAAATGCGCAAAGTCAGCAAGAGCATACGTGACTGTGACGAGGACAACTTTGATCTCAGATGAGGCATTTCGGTTGCTTTCCAGGCCCATACTTGCATTATCCATATTTATTCAATAGACTACATACAGTATTACATAAGTCCTTAAGGACAGCGTTATCTGTTAACAGTGAAATCGGACTAAGTGAGGAAGGTAATAACTTGAGAATTTGATTAACAGAGTGCACCGTCGTCGTAACATATCCCCGTAGTGGTGTATTGAGTCGGTTGACATATGAAATATCAATGGCAGCCCTGTGGCCTGTTCACGCTTATTTTCATGATCAGGTGATCAAATTCAACTGTGTCTTCATTATAATCACCATGTCGGCAGTCCGTATTGCGAACGTCGGTGAAGCTAATATGGAGTTAAAATAAATACTCGAATAGTTAACTGCCTTGAGACTGGATATATAATTTAGTATGATGGTGTCCACCAGTCGCGCTTTGCTATCGTAACTGCGCGGTATCCTGCCGATAGTGATCATCGCTCACCTCTTGACATATTTATACATAGCAGCAAGTCTATCCAAAATAGAACCTCCAGATAGGAACGCAATGTAAAATTAAAATGTGTACCCTAATAGAGAGTCAACTTCATTGAGACTGAGGAATAAATGGATATGTACTGTATTACAGTGATGTTCACCAATGGCGTTAAGGGGCACATCCATTCCATTTTACAATGGTGCTCGATCTGGAGAGCCGTTAGCGAACACATGGCGGCAAAAAACGTTGTCGACAAAAATAAGGATAAATGCTAAAGGCAATTCTTCCACACTAATCACCTTCAGTCCGGCGTTCTAGTTCCCGGGCTTTGTAGCATTTGAAAAGCATTGGAGAAAATATGACAGTACAGTTACAACTATACTCCTTTGAAGCCGATAAAATATTGCCTGATTATAATTAGCATTTGCTATATTTTTCACGCCGATCATCGGCTCCTTTATGGCTACGCATGCTTTTGCTGATGCCGAGTATTCGCGGCCGGTTTATCTTTGCTGTGCGACCTCGCAATTAAAGACAGATCAGTTGTACTGCATGCTGGCCATAAGACTCACAACTGACCTGCCCTAGACTGATATTTTTAACAGCATTAACGATGAACTCAATGATACAAAGACAGTCGACAAACGATAGTATGCAAATGAGCTGGAGTTTAATAATATCAGCATAGTCTCTGTAAGATCGCCGACTAAAAGCTATTGTTTTGCCCCGTTTCCATCAAAAGACTAACCGTACATGACATTCTTAGGCGTTTAGTCAGAATATTTGAAAAATTAATTCGTGCCCTTCGGATATACTAAGAGTCACTTGCGCAGATTTGACAGTCACCATACCATTGGACAGTTGTTGCATGATCTACAAAATAACTGAGTTCTAGCGCTGCCTGCGCAATTGTCAAACAAAATTGCTTACCGCTCAGTAAAAGGATTATGTTAATCTTAACATAAGTGATGCTCGAATTATCACTTTCAGTGTACGTAGGAATGCGAGCGTCTATCTTGATAAGTGCTTGAGCTTAATGGGTGCGTGTGAAGCTTACTGCAATTGACGTTTAAGGAATTTCTGCGGCACTGAAAGCGGAACATCGGCTGTTGGCCAGAATACGGGATTAAATTGAACCCATCGCGTACCCACGACGAATTGCGTTTAGGTTTTTTGAATATCCTTACACAGTTGCCCCATGCACTGCAGTAACTCAACTTGAAATTATTCTGGATGCCCATCGTCGGAGTTACTTGAATGACCAAAAACAGCTTAAACTGGAAAATGAGAAGCCCACGGTGTATGTTCTAGATATCAATTATTTCAAACAGCTCTCCGCGCCTCAATGAACGCTAATTTGGAGTTCAAACCAAATCCCTGATTTATGTCATAAATAAAATTACTTTGGCCTGCCACGTGAGGTGATAGCGTGCATTTTGAAGATATGAGCATTAATTGTTTGAGACAATCGTTACCTCAGCTGTAATAGGAATGTGCGGGGACGATTAGTTCCAAAGTCGTTACAGTAGTTCTAGAAGTTGGTGTTAAGTTAGGAAGCCCATTGACTTTTTCTTATGAACGCGACCAACACTTTCGAACTCACCATAAAAATATGGTACCAACGCGTTTTAAATAGAAACCTTAACAATATTTTTCAAAACGTACTGGGGGAACAGCTACGAGAATGATGGACAGACCCAGCAAGAGGGAGTCAACCATGTGATTGATTCTATAAATGGCTGCTAACTGTTTAACCTTGAGAATTGTGTCGCACAAAAACGAAAGCAGTAATGGAGAGTATCACCAATACCTCCTTGGTAGGAGGTGTTTTCAAAAGATACTGAATAGAAAGGCACTGACATTAACAGCTTTTCAACTCTAAAACACTATTCCCAATTTGTTA
>CACRXP010000643.1:43340-129766 GCA_902702965.1 Spirometra erinaceieuropaei
TGTCGTTCTTCCACCTCTTTTTGCTAACGGCCTTGCGTAAAGTAGTCAGTCAGTCCGATTTTCCGTGCGCACCCAGTGCCCGAGGATCGAATAACAAACAGATTTTCGGGGCATCTACGGTTCCTCCCTCTCTCTCTCTCTCCCTCGCTCTCTCTTCCCTTGCCTACGTTACGCTCATGTCAAGACAGTGCAAAACAAACAGAAGTGAACGCCTACGCAGTAGATGACATGGCTAAACAGTCTGTTTACGCGGGCCACACACGTACCGCTCGCCACAGCATGTTTAGGGCAGCTGGTAGAGTGACGTGGATCTTGTACATATAAAATTACTATAAATTTAATATGGGAAAGGAGCCATTGTAACCTGACAGTCATTCCCGGGGAGAGGCCATGTTAGTCCGTTAGTTGGCAGACTTTCAAGCCAGGGCTCCTAGAGCATTGGGATAAAATCAAGAGTGTGGATTTTGTTTTAGTGAAGAATGGACAGATGTGCCGCGGGGATGGATCCCTTAGTGTCGGCCTTATCCCCTCTCCCACGCACCAGTCGTGTGTCCGAAGTCGTTAAACAAGTGATGACGCGACTGGGCATTGCGGGTGTCGCCTTGTGAGGGTCTAAGTCTAGGGCGGGTCACCAGACGCACGTGTGGTAGTCCTTTTCCATATTTTATACACAACTTTTTATATTTATTCAACTTTTACGCATTTCCTAAACTCGTATTTACCCATCTTTGTTTAAGTTGGTGCTTACTAACTGTTACGCGGTTCACTCCAACTTATCACTCATTGCTCTTGTTCTTCATTGGGCGGCGTTGTCAGCTAAGTCCATTCTAGCCTGGATGTTTCGCTTAGTTTAATTCGACTTGTTCTCGGTGTGGGATCGCATTACTCGCCAAACATGTACGGCAGTAGTTACGGGCCCCTGCGGGCTCAGCACAGTCAGATAAACGCGTGCCGTGAGGCAACCCGACCTCCGTTTTGGCCCAGCACACCTGTAACGTAGCCCGCTGTGGAGGTTACAGTTGAGAGCACAGTGATTATAAAAATAACACGCCAATTTGTTGGGTGGGTATCAATTTGGTCCGGACTGTAATTTACACAGTCATCCGGGAAGGCGGCCGACGAAACGTAGCCCGTGAATATGATTCACATTGATTACCCATCAACCTTTCTTAAATACTCTTTTATATTTTGCATCTTAGTTGAAAGTTGTGATCCACGTTCCATGAGTTACGGCGCATACAACAGCTGTTTTATGCCATGGTGTCAGCCCGACGTGGTCATTCCAGTCAAACACCAGTCGCGCAGTAAGCGTTCTGAAAGCAGAAAAAAGGAGAGTCGCCTTTTACGGAGTTGGGCAATACTGGACTTTCTCGTATTTGAGCCTCCTGTCTCACTTATGCATGCATCGTTGAACAGACAGGCGTCTTCCTCCGTAGGAAGTTATAGTTGTTCATTGAACCCTGCAAGAGGTGGGCTAACTCACGAAATGTCAACCGAAATTCCGTAATGCGTTTTCCTTGCAAAAAGATTAATAAAGTGGGATTGTAAAATTAGTCGGCCTGTAACAGAATATTTCAGTTACCTCAGGATGCGGACTTTCGAAAGAACTTCTTCTCGGCTGCATGCAGGAACTACACTCTGCAAAAATGACAACTTAAGTAGCATGCATTTTCTCATAGATTTTCGATGCCCTTAGAAAGCAAATTGTATTTCATAGAAAACAAACAAAACAATATTCATTCTTTTGCTCATTCAGTAGATAATTACGTCTTCGACCAATCTTATACTCGAAGGAAGGATAAAATTAGGTTTTCAAAAACGTTTCCAATTTCCGAATAATTTTGAACTCGCTCTACCGTTACACTTGGATTCAGGGTCTCCAAACTACAAGCCGCATATTTTCCGCGTGCGAAAATCCATACATTTCTCTATGCCAATAAATGGGGACCATATAGGGTTCATAACATTTGGCAGTGGATTCGATCCATATTGTCAACTTTACAAGCCACTTTGGTAAATGTAGAGACATGAAGGTTTATGAACGACCATTTCACGGTATTTAAAAGTCTCGCAAGTAGAAACTTTATAAAACCGAATTATGTCCCTTCTTCGAGTAGAAAACTGAAGAAGACGTAATTTCCTACCGACTGAGCAGAAGAATGGATATTTTTATGCATGTTTTCCATGAAATATAATTGAACGTTTAGGGGCATCGAAAATCAGTGAGAAAAATCCAGTCTACTTATGTGGTCATTTTTGCAGAGTGCAGTTTTTTCATGCAGTCGGAAGTTTATTCGAAAGCCGGCATCCTGAGGTAACTGAAATATTATAGAATTATGTTGCAGGCTGACTAGTCTTGCAACCCTACTTAATTAATCTTTTCGAAACGAAAACGCATTTCGGAATTTCGGTTGACATTTTATGAGTTAGCCCACCTACTGTATATTCTCGTTGACAGCACTGGGACTCAGGGCTCCGATATACCGTTCATGTCCAAGTATCTCTGTCTGTCTGATCGGATGTCTCTAACTTGACTGCCCCTTTACTTCTTCTTACTCTCCTGAAGTAATATCTGTTTCCGGGTTCTGGAAAAACAGAAGCGAGCCCTGACTCGTAGTTGGTTAAAAAGAAGCTATCTCATCATTCAGTCGCAGTTTCGAAAAGTTAAGCTTATTGGGGAATTGCCGCGATGAGCTGATCGGAATTTTCGTGTCGCAGTCAGAATGTTACCCCACTTGAATACCTCTTCACCCCTTCACCTCCGCCCCTCCTACCAATCCGTGCGTTCCGTCTTTTCGGTGGTTGTCAGATGAGATGACTTCTTGTAGTGCTATTGGCCGCCCATGTCAGTCCGTCCCCTTTTGCCCTTTTCGGAACTTCTTGGCAGTCCATCCGCCAGAACATCGAATTAATTCTCACGTGCTTTGGGCAGTGCCAACTTAGCACCACCAAAACGTTAACCGACTGAGGTTATGATCACTGACGGGGTTGGCTGTCTCTGATGGACGGGGTCGCCCAAACGAGTGTAGCTGAAAAATGACCTCGATACTGACGACGGCATTGACGGACGAGTAGGAAGTGCTGGGCTCTAGAGAACAGAGGATGATGATAAGGATGATGATGATAGTGGTGGTGATGGTGATTGGTGGTGGTGGTGGTGGTGGTGGTGGTGGTGGTGGTGGTGGTGGTGGTGGTGGTGGTTACGACGATGACGAAGCGAATGGGGGATGGTACCTTTAAAGCGGACTCAAAAATTAGTCATTTCGAAGGTTTGAGGTACAGGAGCATGCTTGATGGGATTCAAAATTTTGCGCAAGCGCACAAGTTTCTCATGTTACAGTCGGCAAATTTCTGTTAGATCTACCGCTTTAGAATAACTTCAACGTGGTGCATTTGCTTTTTAACTTAAAGCTGCATCTGTCGGCAAATGTTATACCCCTTCTGCGTCTGTGATGTCATCCAAGGTTCGATATACGCTTTTATTAAACTATTTATACGGGTAATTATTCAAATGTTCCATCTGCCTCAGCGTATTACTCGAAATAGTCATTTTCAACGAAAGTTCTGTCTCATTTTCTTCAAGATCATATTAGCTGCGAGACTGACGGCAGCCCTATCACTAACAGCTTTTCTAATCTTCCTAGTGTTTGTCTGAGTTAATCAAATTTGTCCAACATAACTCCATAAAGTATCTAGCGCCTGGTGGCTATTAGATCAATTCTTTCCAACCTATTCCTAGACGGATGACTGCCCCAAGCATTTGACAGTGTTTTTGTTAGAATTGTATGCGACCTTTCAGACTGCCCGGCAGAATCGCCACAGAGTTCGCATAAACGATTATCCGTCTCAGATGTTCCTAAAATTAACTATTATACCCCTAGAAAATAGAATTCTACTACAGCCGTTTGAGGCTGCTGGTTGGGTTCGAGAGAGAGAGCCCGTAAGGCACAACAGAACGAGTGAGTTCCATAAAGACAATCCGTTAGCGCCCCCTACCATTGTATATTTCCGATCGAAACCGACAGGGCAACGGGCTCGTGGCCCAGTGGTTAGAGGCGTGGACTTCTAAAAAACAGGTCGAGAGTTCGAGACTCGGGTGTGCCACACTTCGGGGTTGGGTATGACTGGCTGACGACGGCTAATAATCCAGAAATGGCCATTCCAGTTTCCCTTGTCTTTGTCGGTAATAACATGCCACCAACATGTCTGTTGATGCCGGCTAAAATGCGAGCTCCAGGCAACAGTCCTGTTACGTAATGCTCAATCTGCCTATAATTGAAACTTATCAACGGGCACTTTTAAGCGGGGCTGCGGAATTGCAAACTGGTCGCTCCCAGAATACCAAACATCGATGGCCAGTGAACGGCCGGTAATTTACTGGTTAACAATTAAGCCTCGGGACACGGGAATGAGGACAGCTTTCCTCTAAACGCAAAGCGGGTGTCTGTTTTCGTGTCCTGACTTTGGTCTCAACACCAACCCTCTTAAATCCAACCCTAATTCAAACACTAACCCACATAACCCTAATCCTAGTTCTAATGCTAACACTCCTACCCGCGAACATAATTCTACCACAAAGCCTCGTGATACTTGCCCTATTTCTAACACTAAACATAACCGTAATTCTGACCCAAATTGCAACACTTATACTCATAACCATAAGTCTACTAACCCTGGTCCTAATTCTAACACCAAATCTTCCAAGCCTAACTCTGGTTCTAACGCTAACCCTCATAACCAAAACCCTCCTGACCCTAACCCCAATTCTAGCACTATCACTCATAGCCATAGCAATCCTGACCCTGATCCTAATTCAGACGCTTACCTTCATGGATCAAACACATCTAGACCTGATCCTTATTCTAACACTAGCTCCCGTAAGCCTAACCCCAGTTCTAATACCAACCCTAACTAAAATTCTAAATGGAATCCTATCCCAAACCTAGGATCCAACGCTAAGTCTGAGGCTAACCTTCGTACACAACTTCCAACACTCATTCTCCTGGCCCTACTTCAGACGCTAGTCCTTCTAACCCTAATCCTAGTTCAACCACTAACCCTAACCCTAATAGTGACCACAATTCTGACACTAGCACTCATAATTGTGCAATAATTTTCGCCATATTGACAACAAAGGTAGAAGTTAACAGACCAGATACGCGTGTTTCGCCGATATTGTGCCACTATTTGACGCAGCTGCGACGGGTTTGACTCATCAGTGGGACCCCCAGATCTCCGCGTGTGTTTTATGGTATATAAACCCCAATTTCACCTTGCCTTGTTTAATTTCCGAGGAAACTAGTGCGCGAACTTGGAGTAAATCCTTCGAAACAGGACTTTCCAGGCACGGTCCGAAATTTGATACCTGTGTTGTCAGTACGGTAAATAATTACACAACTCTATACTACTGGCTGCCTCCTGGTGGTTTGTGAATTTTACGCAGTTATTCCAGAGTAGCTGATGCATTTCAGCTCAAATATTCATGCCAACTTTCGGACCGTGCCTTAAAAGGTCTGTTCCGAAGAATTTACTCCAAGTTCACGCATTAATCTTTTCGGAAATTAAAAAAAGGCAATACAACGAAGTCTTGATCTTTCTCTGTATTTCTTCTGGGCATACCTCATTTAATTTCCAAGGAAATTAATGTGTGAAATTGGAGTAAATCTCTCAAAACAGACCTCTTCAGACACGGTCCGAAATTCGATATGAATATTTGAGCTGAAATCCATCAGCTACTGCGGAATAACCGCGTAATATTCACAAACCGCCAACAGGCACCCGATAGTATATAATTGTGTAATCATTTTCACCATACTAACAACACAGGTAGGAGTTAAAAGCCCAGACAGGCGTGTTGCGCCGATCTCGTGTCGCTGCCTGACGCAACTGCGGGGGGTTCGGCTCATTAGTGGGTCCCCCAGCCTTAGCATATCCCTCTCCGTACATAATCATACCAACCATCCGTATTAGCTTTTTGGCATGAAATTGGAATTGCTTGGATAGAAGTCGTAGAGTTTTGTGTAGACCCATTTATTCGCTCGCCGTTTTTTATTGATGTGTATTCCGTTCACGGTGAATGAGGGACGTTTTTGCCAATAGAAGCGAAGAGACACGTCCCAGGAAACAGTCGTGAAAAAAGAGTCACGATCTCTGGGACAAGAGCTTTATACATCTGACGTTTCGGATTCCTGCTCGTACCCATCATCAGAGTAATTAGCCGCGCAGGGAGCGCACAGGCGAACGCTATTCCCAACGCCAGGGTCGGCGGGTAAGATGGTCGAACAATCAGCCCACCAACATCCAACACACGTTATGAAGTTGCAGCAAGTAACGACGCAAATTTCGGCCATAAAACAGTTATCACACCAAGTGCAACGATCCCTGATGAAGGCGGAGCCGTGAATATTTATGGGTATGCAGTAGCATGGCGACTGCATCCTATAAATACTGCATTCCTTTTTGTATGAACCCCCAGTATCTGCTATTGCCTCTAATGACGAGTTCGAGCAGAAATCCGAAACGTTAAGCGAATAAAGCTCTTGTCCCAGCGACCGCGTCTCCTTCTTCACAAGGAACGTTTCTGCTAGAAACTCGTGAAGTACGGTCTTAAAATAAACCCTGTTCTCTCCCAAAATTTTTTGTTTCAATTAAGGGCAGATAGTCATTTCAATAAATGTGAAAAAACTAACGTCGGCCAGCTTACCTCATAGACAGTTATTTTCAAGTTTTATTTAGCTGTGAAGTTTTGATAACCATAAATTACAAAGTTCCGGCTGATCATCTGACGACCAAAAAATGCCTGCTGACTTTACATTCCACGTTTTCTATCGTCGCCAGAAAGCGTTAGATATTCTCACCCAAGAAAATTTTGCTTGGTACAGAGAAAATGGGGGTTTATAATTATAGTTACTAAATGCATACCAACTGTATTGCCACTGGCCAGCCACTAAACATGTTACTTTATGAAAAACCTTGTTCGCGTAGCGTCCTCTACCTATGAAATCCAGCAAACTCACCCCCGCCGTATTAAACTTTAGGGCAAAAAATGCAAAGACGAGAGGAACCCCTCGCACTATCATTTTGAAATACTTTGTTAAATACTAAGCAGTTGACTGGTTTCCAGATGATAGTTTGACCGTTGTTGTCGATTATGTTCACCCTCTGCTCCACACCAGGGACGGTGAATTGCGCGCGAACTCGTCTAAGGTGATAGCCGACTTGCGCCACTTCTACCTCACTCTCTCTTCCCCCCCCCCACCCAGCTGGCTCCAGCGTGTTGACTTAGTCGAGAAGGTCGTAGACGGAAAAGTGCGCAGGTGGCTGGCAGGGCAAGAACCCTCACCTGCATGTAACACCGCGCCACAACGAACACTGACTAGGGTTTTGTGCACCACGGAAGAAGGGGCGGGACGTTTGGATCTCAGTTGGAGTGACGTAACCCATCAGTTGGGTCTGCCACAGCAGCCCCGAATGTTATGGGTGCTGCGCATTCCCGATAACGCCCGCTAGAATTCCATCTGGTTCTTGTGCTGGGCCAGCGCATTTATAACATGGCCCGTTTTAGTGACATGGAAAACGCACAAAAATAATCATTCTTTTGCTCATTCAGTAGAAAATTATGTCTTCTTTTAATTTTACACTCGAGGGAAGGGTGTAATTTGGTTTCATAAATCTTTTCCAATTCCCGAATAATTTTGAAACCAGCCTGTCCTTACACTTGCATGCAGGGTTCACAAACTACAAGCCGTATAATTTCGGCGTACGGAAAACCATACATTTCTCTACAGTAGTCAAGGGAGACCATATAGGGTTCATAAAATTAAGTAGTGGATTTGAGCCACATTGGTAAATTCAGAGACAGGACGTTTTATGAAGGGGCATTTCACGGTATTTACAAATCTCACAATTAGAAACTTATTTTAAAACCGAATTTTACCCTTCCGCGGAGTATATAACTGGAAGAAATCGCAATTTTCTACCGAATGGGCAGAAGAATAAGTATTTTATGCATGCTTTCCATGAAATATAATTGGATCATTAAGGGCATCCAAAATCAATGAAAAAATGTCTGCTAATTAAGTAGCCATTTTTCACGGAGTATGGTTTTCGAATACAGCCGAAAAGAAGTTTGTTTGAAAGACGGCATCCTGAGGTGACTGAATTATTATGGAATTATGCAGCACGATGATTGATTTTACAACCAAACTAAATTAATCTCTTCGAAACTAAAACGCATTTCGGAATTTCTGTTGACATTTCAGGAGTTAGCGCACCTACTGTATATTAACTAACTTGCAAAGTCGTGATCGAAGTTTAAGTGGGTAGAACAACGTACAACTGATGTTTTTATTTTTGTTTTTTGCAAAATAATGTCCCTGTTCACCCCTCAACTGAGATGTAATTCTGATTCAATTTACGTTTTTAATCTAATTTTTCAGAGGGCAATCAGTCTCTTCGCCTACGGCCTGCAATGTATCTTTATTCCTGCTAACAACGTGGACCCCTATATCATCGAAAATCTGTTTACATTAGCCAAAAGCAATCAAAATGAGGCATGAAAACACTGCTAAATGCAGGAAAAGCTGCATTTTCCGTTTTTTAAATTATGCTGACCAGTCCACAAAGAAAACTTCCTGATTTCTATATCTCTCCGTCTTACAGACATTTTTCAGGCAAAATTACTAATGCGTTGTATTTGCTTTTCGTTCTATTTTATCTTAATTCTCTGATGTCTGCTATAGTGGCCCATAAATAAGTGACCTGTCAAAAGGCCGTTCTTTGATTTGACGATTTCCGATAGAATAAGGTATTTCTTAGCCGACAGGTAATACCTCACTATTAAACACATTATGCATTTTTTGATGAGCGGCTTATTACTTCAACGCAGTTTAACTTCACTTGATACTGAATGGGCAGTTTATGAATTGAAATGGTTTTTCTGCGAAATTCATCATCTTTCTTCTGAAAGATCGCAAACTGTGCTACATACCTCACTAACTCATGGAAAACATTTAAGTCGATGACTATGTGAAAGGTTTTTTTAAACGTTATTGTGTTTCTGCTGTTATATTAACTAAGTTGTTTGCGTGGACCGTTAGATGCAATCTAGACTCCAGTGCGGTTGTTCAACATTACTTTTCTTAGGAAAACGAATTGGTCATCTACATAACAAAGTCAAATTTTTGCCTGAGTGTCCAACTACAATCCCTTCACGATCGTTGTGCAAGTAATCCACTCTCTTCTCCCCCAGTTAGATAGAGCGTCATGACGGAGTCAAAAATGCCATAGACGGAAAAGTGCACCGGTGACTGGCACGTCGAGAACCCGCACCCACGTGTACCACCGCGTCCACAGGCCCACAACGAACACTGACTACGGTATTATGCATCACGGAAAAAGGGGGAACGTTTGAGTCTCATCCGGAGCGACGTGAGCCATCATATGGGTCTGCCACCGCACCCCCCAGATGTTGGCATTTTTTATGGGCGCGCATTCCCGATAACGCCCGTCAGAATCCAATATGGTTCCCGTGCTGGTCCAGCGCATTTACCACGTTGACCGTTTTAGAGACAGAGGCTGCTATATAGTAGATGAACTAACCTGCATAGTGTTGTAATCGAAATTTGAGTAGGTAATACAACGTGCATCTGGTGTTGTTATTTTTGTTTCCTGCAGGATAATGTTCTGTTCACCTCTCAGACGAGGCGTGATTCTGATATAATTTACGTCTGTGATCTAATTTTTCAGACAACAACCAGTCTCTCCGCCTACAGCCTGTAATGCATCTTTATACCTGCTAACAACTGAGACACATATCTCATCGAAAATCTGTGTACATTAGCCAAAATAAATCAGAAGGAGGCATGAAAACATTGTTGAATGCAGGAAAAGCTGCATTCTCCGTTTTGTAATTATATAGACCAGTCCACAAGGAACAACAGTGATTTCTATGTCTCTCCATACCACAGCCGTTATCCAGGCAAAAGTACAAATTCGTTGTATTTGCTTTTGGTTTTCATTAATTTATCGTTCTATTTTATCCTAATTCTCTGAGGTCTGCTATAGTGGCCCATAAATAATTGACCCGTCACAAAGCCGTTCTTTGGTTTGACGACTTTTGATAGAATAAGTTATTTCTTAGCTGACAAGTAATACCTCACAATAAAACACATTATGCATTTTTTGATGAGCGGATTATTCCTTCAACGCAGTTTAACTTCCTTTGATACTGAGTGGGCAGTTTCTGCATTAAAATGGTTTTTCTGCGAAATTCATCATCTTTCTTCTGAAAGGCCACAAACGGTGCTGCATACTTCACAAAATCATGGCACACATTTAATTTAATGACCATCTGAAAGGGTTTTTAAACGTTACTGTATTTCTGCTGTTTTATTAACTAAGTTGTTTGCGTGGAAATGGATTATATGCTCGTGCTGGGGGGACTTACTCATCTGATATGCTTTTTTGCATTTCTGATACTACCGCTTTTATTTAGAAAAAGCGATTGGTATTCCTAGCCAGCACAACGGTACCTTCGAAATTTACTCTGTGTCTTCGTTTAATTGCGTTTTGCCTATTTTTAATCAGTTGCTGCAGTTCGCACATATGGATCGATTTCTGTATTATTTGCAGTTTTTCGGACGTTTGCACACGTTGCACGATGAAGGTCACCCACAGTGGACTGCAAAATATTCCCGACTTCACTTCTCCCCACCGATTAATTTTTAATGTAGGCTCTTTAAAACCAGCCAATTCCAAAATTTCGCGTGAGTGGCAGGCCTTTGCGTCAAGTAAACATTTACTTTTCTCATATATCACGTTTTCACCCCGTCTAACCAGAAAAGAAAAATAGTCCACTCAAGTTAACACCAAAGGTGGAAATTGTCCTGTCTGGTTTTTGTTTATCAGATGCCCTGGGACTTTTTAGAGAGCAGACTTCTTTTTCGCATGGCTTGGCTTTTCTTCTGGTCTGTTCCTTCAGCTGGCACATTTGCTGCTGGACTTAGGGGACCAGTCCTTTGGTACATGAGAGCGAGGGAGCGAGAGGGGGAAGGAAAGGAGGGAAGGAGTAGAGAGCAATGTCTAGCGACGATGCGTGATAGTTACCTGCCTCGAGCTTCAGTTCACATGAACGCGTAAAAGTACACCTGGTGATTATACCTGGTTTGTTTTCATTGGTCCGTTTTTGTCATCGGGCTGCTCGTGCGGAAAGTCCCCATGTGCTCAGTACTTCCGCACCTCTTCTAGCTACTGGAATCTGACACACTGGCGCACTATTTTTAGCGGCTGCAGTTGTGAGGATTTGCAATGCTCGCTTCTTTAGGTTTTGTCGCAGAACGATCGCTTTCGTAGCTCTCTATCTCTCTCTTTCTCTCTCTCTGCATGTAGGGCGGTCTTTTGGTTGTGTCTGGTGTCTCAGGCAGTTTTTTCACAGGCCTGATCTGACGCCTGCTGGAGCGGAATAAAGAGCGTTGCGATGGAAACAGATTCTTAGTTGATGATGATGATGATGATCTCGGTATCAAAAATGTTTAACTGGACGTTTGTTGCGAGGTTGCTACCACTCATTTTTCGTTTACTCACATCTGGAAATAGGAGATTATAACCTAATCCCCCCTTGCACGTGAAGTGCATACCCTGCAAGATGCCATCCAGACTCCAATGCGGTTGTTCAATTTTTCTTTTCTTAGGGAAAACGAGGTGGTCACCTACGTAACAAAGTCAAATCTTTGCCCGAGAGTCCAAATACAGTCCCTTCGCGATCGTTGTAAAATTAATCCAGTCAGTAGCACAGCTATTACTGGGCCTGTTAGAATGCCGTTAATCTGGTGCCGTACTTATTGTCGAACTTTCAGTTTTGCCAAGGCATGTAGAGAAAGTTTTAGTGCCAGAATCATCCTCAACTACGATAAAAAAAACATCCTGCAGCTCACAGATTAAACTGCGTTCGAACTGTTTTCACCGAGCCTTCCGTTTCTGTAACAGAGAAGAGCTGCTTAGCAAAAAACTGTCTTGCTTATTGCGGTTATTCCGACTCAACGGATATCCAATGGACTTTGTGAAAAACTATCTCAGATGTCAGGGATAAGCACAAATCATCGGATCTAGTGGCCAAAAAGCGCCGCGGAACTTTTGCCTCCTTCTCTAAATTCAAGGATTTTATGATTTGACCCTTGTGTCGCAAAAAACTCGGCGTCCTTATACACAGCCTTACCTTGGGCAAAAGTAACGCCATTTACCATATATCTTGCGTTGATAGTTCTTGCGTTTACGTTGGTCCATACGAGTCAAAGATTTCGGATCCAAACTGACTGTTTACCAGTATGCCTTGTCTCTCCTCTTTACGCACCTACCGATTGGAACCGTACTGAAGTAGTCATCATAGCAAATGCAAGATACACGTAAGAATTATTTGGGGCTTCGCACTACGGTAGAAGCAGTAGTATGCTATTACAGACAAAGACAAGGGAGACTGAAATGGCCATTTCTGGCTTATTAGCCGTCGTCAGCCAGTAATACCCAACCCTGAAGTGTGGAACACCCGAAGGCTTGAACTCACTACCTGTTAGTCAGAAGTCCAGGCCTCTAACCACTGGGCCACGAACCCCTTGCCCTGTCGGTTTTCGATCGGGAATATACAATGGTAGGAGGGCGCCCACCTATTGTTCTTACCGAACTCACTCGTTTCGCTGTGCCTTTTGGGTTCTCTATCGAGCCCAACCAGCAACCGCACAGCGGCGCATGATATAGGCAGTATGCTAATACCTACAAAGTCAAGGGAGACTTGAATGGCCATCTCTGGCTTATGAGACGTCGTCAGCCAGTCATACACAACCTCGAAGTGTGCAAAACCCGAGCCCGCTCCGTTGTGCATTACGAGCTCTCCCTCTCGAGTCCAAACAGCAGCCGCACGGTGGCGCATGGTATAGGCAGTATGCTATCTCCGACAGTCTCAGTCACTATGTCGACCCGGCCGCTAACTGCGAATGTCTGTGTGTACGACCGACTGACCCTCTGCATCCCATAAATACCTGATGATCCGTTGCCAGTCGTGTAGAATCTTGCTGGTCCACCATCCAGTCCCGCTTCCAACACGGCGAGCCATAAATGAATCTTTTGAAGTTCGTCACCTATCGAACAACTGAGTCTCCCCCCACCTCTCCCCCATGCACAGACGTCTGCCTGCTGATGTAACCCCTGTGCGCCCCAAGGCTCCAGTGCGATAAACCTACTTCTCTCACTGCTCTCTCCGTCTGTCGACGGTTTGGTGTAACCAGATGGGGAAATCCAGTGTACAACTCGAAATTTCCGAAGAAATTTGCTTTCTTAATATAGACGTGTGGACGAAGAAAGGGATGCCGATTCATACAGTGGAGACTGGGATGGCAATTCCTGACTTATTGGTTGCCGTCAGCCAAAAATGTGTTCGAACCCGGTTTTCGGGTGTCAAGTCCAACTCTCTAAAGCTGAGCCGCTAACTAGTGGTCCTGCCGATTGCAATCGAGCATATTAACTGGGCTGAACTTCCCCGCCTTTTCGGTGATTTGGGGGGGGCCTTCAAGGCAGCGACTAAGAAAGCCAAAAAACCCGTCTTCACCTGCCACACACGACCTGATCTCCGCTCCGTACGTACCAGATCATGATAAGGACCACCCGAATCTCACACAGCTAGTGTGTAATTAAGGCCGCACTAAAAGGGACCGTTGTAGTTTGGACCCAATTCCTACGTAGAACCGAGTTAGAGTAAGTGGGCTAACTTCTGAAATGTTTACCGAAATTCGGAAATGCGTTTCCGCTTCGAAAAGATTACTGAAGTAGGGTTGCAAAACAGACCATCGTGCAGCATAATTCTATAATAATTCAGTTACCACAGGACGTCGGCTTTCGAAAAAACTTCTTATCGACTGCATCCAAAAATCGTACTTCGCAAAAATGGCTACTTAAGAAGAATGCATTTGTTCATTGATTTTCGATGCCCTTAAAGATTCAATTATATTTTATGGAAAACATGCACAGAAATATTCATCTTATTGCTCATTCAATAGGAACTTATGTCTTCTTTTAATTTTATACTCGAAGGAAGTGTATAATTTGGTTTTATAAAACTTTTCCAATTTTCTAATAATTTTGAACCAAACTTGCCGTTACACTTGCATTCGGGGTACGCAAACTACAAGCCGTATAATTTCCGCGCACGAAAAACCATACATTTATCTAAGGTAATAAAGGGGGACCATATAATGTTCATAAAATTGAGTAGTGGATTTGAGGCACACAGTTAGCCTGACAAGCAAAATTGGTAAATGCATAGACATGACGTACAATGAACGGCCATTTCACGATACTAAAAAATCTCACAATTAGAAAGTTTTCTAAAACCGAATTTTACCCTTCCTTCGAGAGTGAACTTGAAAGAAGGCGTAATGTTCTACTGAATAAGCGAAATAATGAATATTTTTATGCATGTTTTCCGCGAAATATAATTGAATCTTTAAGGGCATCAAAAATAAATGGAAAAATGCATTCTACTTAAGTAGCCATTTTTTACGGAGTATGGTTTCTGCATGCGGCCGGGAAAGATTTCCTTCGAAAGCTGGTATCCCGTTGTAACTTAGTCATTATAGAATTATGTCGCAAGATGATTGATTTTACAACCCTACAAAATTAATCTTTATGAAACGAAAGCGCATTTCGGAATTTAGGTTAACATTTTATGTCAATAGTAGTGAAAATCCCCTCCCGGTGAACGCCCACTCTTCTTTTAACATTTTATGATTTAGCCCACCTACTGTATTTCAGCTGCTCACAGCCCAACGGGCCACGACTGATAGCGTGTCGTGGTAGATCCAAGCCGTGCATGGTTAAGTGACCCACACACCTGGTGGTTTTCCTGAGCGACATGAATGATCATAAAACTGGGTTGTAAATAGTGTCCTTCTTCGACCTTCTCTCCCCTCTGTCAACAGGAGTTAGGGAGACTGTTTCACATCATCGCACCAGCCTTTCTGCAGAACATGCACTTAACCTGCGCTCTGCCGAAATTTACATGCGTGCCGTATTCTAAGTCAGCAAGAGCAAATGCTTTTTCCTGTGCAACTGCGGTAGCAGCAATTGTACTAATTTTCGCATCACTAATACTACTTTGAGCGACTTTAGTACCTAAAGACGAATTTACTTATTTAAATGAATGCACTGCACAGATTGATCCTGCTAACACAACTTCAGGGAGCACATGATGCACTGACTGAAATTCGCGACAGCCTCGCAGGGGAAAAGAGCGACTATGTGAATTTCCAAAACAGGTTGTAGCGTAGTTTAGAGTGAATTCCATCTGGCAAACTGCATTTGCCTTATGCGGTTAATCATATAGACGACAGCCAACTCGTAATGCATTTTTTCTAGGCATTACTGGCCGTCGTTGGAACCACATACCAGCAAACAAAGAGCACCGCGACGGGTTCACCAATTTCCAGATCGTTGACGGTGTAGCTTCCTGAAAGCTCGAAAGACGACTGTTTGAGGAGTACAAACCCACGTTTTTCGCTTAAATCAACGACACCTCTAGCATCATCCATCGGGACAAACTGGATTGTTATAGAGGGCATTTGAAGTCGATCTACAGTTCACGAGGAAGAAGGAGGTCGTCTACAAGATTCTATGCGATTCCACGATGCAGTCAATTGTGATTGAATTGGAAAATCCACCTTTACACGGATCCGCTTGAGATAACGCTCGCACTTTCGGCGCTTACATTTCCAGGAAAGCTCGAGAGTTCATTGAAGGCATTCGCTCAGGTGAGCTGGATGCCGCGTATAGAAACCTCAGGGGGAAATTGAGGAGACGGGATCCGATCGATACAGAGCGACGTACACGGCGGCTGCTAACAAACGCAAAACACAAGCAAGTACTGATTTTTCAAGCAAGTTTAAAACGCTGACTGTTTTTGGACACTCACTTAACATCTGGCGAATACCAGAGGAACCGGCGTTCAAAACTTACAAATAAAGTTGCTTAAATTCCCAAAGCATATATTTGACTTCAGTATATTTATGTCGGATTTGCTTTCACTGACCCGGTTACGGTGTTGTGATTAGGCGGTGTGAGTGTGTGCAGTCTGAGCACTACAATAATGAGGGCAAGTTCTAATATTGCAGGGAGAAGACGGAAGGTACCGGACGGAGGGGCTTATTGTATACAGAACTCGGAATTGTCCTCTGAAGAGTCAGTGGCGACTGGCGAAGCCAGGGCTGGTGTTGACTGTGTCCAGTCAGGCCTGAGTGTCCTTGAGATAGTGGTGGCAGCCGCTTTTGTAGGCTCGCGGGTCAAGCTTAAGTGGACTCCAGTCGGTGTGTGTTGTGTCTGCCGAGGGGTGGTGTCCCAGTGGCTTTAGTTGGGGTTGCAGTGGCCGCATAGGCAGCTGCGGCTGTGTAGACGCAGGTATGTCCGAGCTGCCGGTCGTGTGACTTCAGGTCAGCACGTCTGGGACGGCTGGCTGCAAGGGGTGAATGACCTTGAGTCAGCGAGGTCTTGAACGATGACACCAGACCGGTCATGATGGTTACCCGCCACAACGGAACATGCTCCTCCCTTGCGCCTTGAGGTTCAATCTGGAGCCAGCCTATGCAGTCGCATAGTGACCATTAATAAATTCGGAGGGTAGTACTAAAAAAAGACAAGTGAGACTGGAATGGTCATGTCCGGTTAATTTGCCTTCATCATTCAGCCATACCAAACCCCACGTTTGGACCATCTGAAATTCGAAAGTGGGATCCTTAATCATTGAGCCCGACAATCTACCAAAATGAGTCATTTAGGTTTTCCATGTTTTTTTTATCGGAACTCCCCCCCAGTATATAAATATATATATATATATATATATATAGGCAGAATGATATTACCGACAAAGACAAGGGAGACTGGAATGGCCATTTCTGGCTTATTAGCCGTTGTCAGCCAGCCATACCCAAGCCCGAAGTGTGGAACACCCGAGCCTCGAACTCGCGACCTGTTGGTTTAGAAGTCAACGCCTCTACTCACCGGGCCACGAGCCCGTTGCCCTGTCGGCTTGGGTATGGCTTGCTGACGACGGCTAGGCAATTTCGCAGGGAAGGTGTCACAATTACTTCCGTCGGCAAAAGTCCTTTCATTATATCGCATCTCTCGTAGCCGGGGGGAGGGGAAGTCTTGCTCACCTGGAGTACTCGATGCTGAATTAAAAGTGCTGTTTCGACTAACTTTTCTCGGTAGCAGTTTTAAGCAGTAAAGAGTTTTGGATTTCCAAATTTTGTGCATTTCTATCGAATTCGCAGATTGACCTAGCTTCAGGCAACTGAATTTTCTGTTACCTATCGACTGGTCTCACCTGCGTTGGTGTCAGACCTCTATGTCGAGGGCCGTTGCAGCTACGATGTACACACACATGCGCATGCGCGGCGCATTCCCTGCCTTAGTCAGTCTGCGCTCCCCTCCTACAGTAGGTGTGCTGACTCATGAATTGTTAACCGAAATTCCGAAATGCGTTTTCGTTTGGAAATACGTACTTAAGTAGGGTTGTAAAACTAACCATCATGCAGCATAATTCTATAATAATTTAGTTACCTCTAGGTGCTGGCTTTCGAAGGGACTTCTTTTCGGCTGCGTGCAAAAACCACACTATGTAAAAAAATAACTACTCAAGTAGCATGAATTTGCTCATTGATTTTCGGTGCCCTTTAAAATTCCATTATATTTAATATTCGCTCTTTTGGTCATTGGCAAAAAATTACGTTTTCTTTCAATTTTATACTCAAAGAAAGGGTATAATTCAGTTTTCACAAACGTTTCCGATTCCCGAATAAATTTGAACACCGACTTCCATTACGCCTGCATTCAGGGTTTCCAAATTACAAGTCGTATATTTTCCGCGTACGGAAAAACCATACATTTTCCTACGGTAGGAAAAGAAGACCATATGGCGTTCATAAAAGTTAGCAGTGGATTTGAGTTATATTGTGCGCTTTACAAGCCACATTTATAAATGCATAGACATGACATTTTATGAAGGGCCATTTCAAGGTGTTAAAAAATCTCACGATAGGAAACTTTTTAAAGGCGATCCATACCTTTGCTTCGAGTATAAAATTGGAAGAAGACGTCATTTTCTACCGAATGAGCACGACGACGAGTATTTTTATGCTTGTTTTCCACGAAATATGATTAAATCTGTAAGGAAATTGAAAATCAGTGGCAAAAATGCATGCTACCTAAGTAGCCATTTTTCAGGGTGTGGTTTCGGCGTGCAACCGGAAAGGCGTTCCTTCGAATGCTGGTATCCCAATGTAACTGAATTATTATAGAATTGTGCTACAAGATGTTTAGTTTTACAACCCTACTTAAGTTATCTTCTTGAAGCGACAACGCATTTTAAAATTTCCGTTAACATTTCATGAGTTAGCCCACCCGCTTTATGTATTAATCAAGTAATGCTGACGAGGCCGATATCACGCGCGCGGATGCATCCACCCAATCGCAAGTGAGGCGACGCATCCCAGATGGCTTGCGGGACGTGCGTAGTCGCTGTGTCTATATCTCGCCAAGTACAAACCTCTTCCTAGGTGGCTTCTGCGTTTTGCATTTTACCTCAGGTAGGGCATCCAGCACCTACCAACGGGGATTGTTTTTTTAAAAAAACAAACCACAGCATCTGTTATTTTGCATACTTATCCTTCCAGAATTGGCATTTAAGAAGTTATTTAAAATACCCATTTCATTTGTTCCTTCGGTTAGTTAGCGATTGCGGAAATAGACTGTGACTTCTAGATATTGCCAGACTGAGAGCGGCTTTCCGTTTCGATCAGCGACTATGGAGCTCACCAAAGGCAGAGCGTACATCAAAAATGCCTGCTGTTACAAATTATACGCTCTATTGTGGAATTGAATACCCACAAGGAGGAGGATGATAGTGTCTTGCTTATTAGCCCTCATTATCCAGGTTTGGGTAATTTGGGATTCGAGCCCGAGCTTTCTGGTCATTGGGCGCTAGGTTAAATGCCTACTACCGAGACGCGTTCATCGCCTGGGTGTTTGTTAGGTTTGCATTGCCGGGTTCAGCTGCCGATAAGTCGACTAGATTTGACCTTCGCAAATTCTCAAGGACACGTCCACTGACCTCACAGTAGTCTGCTGTTTTTGCAGTACGCAAGCAAAAAATTCTTTGTTAAAGCTACTCGACACGACTTACTTTAAACAAGTCGACAGAACAACTTTCTGAAGCCCCAATTGTATTTTTTGACAAAGACAGAGAGACTAAAATTACCGTTTTTAGTTAAGTGTTTTCTGTAATCTCTAAACAGGATTTAAATGCATTTATCAGCATAATTCAGAAAAAGCACCATCTGGACTTGTCTACTTTGGTAGAGATTGTGTAACCCTTACTGACTTTAACCCATATCTTTAACATCTGCTACATAAATTAACATTCTACACGTGGGTTGACGTTATGCAATCCATAATCACATGCGTTCATTTGGCCATTAGCAAACGCCCCTGAAAACCTGCGATAACACACCGCAGACCCTACTCCAATACCATACTCTTTAAAAAATGACTACCTAAATAGCATGCATTTTTCTCTTTGATTCTCGATGCCCCTAAAAGTCCAATTGTATTTCGTAGGAAACATTAATAAAATATTAATTCTTCCGCTAATTCGGTGGAAAACTACATTTTCTTTCAATTTTCTACTCAAAGAAATGGTAATATCCGGTTTTGAAAAACTTTTCCAATTTCCGAATAATTTTGAACCCGCTCTGCCGTCACCCTTGCATTCGGGGTTTCCAACCTACAAGCCATGTATTTTCCGCGTACGACAAACCACGCATTTCTCTACGGTATCAAGAGGAGACTATGTGGGGTTCATAAAATTAAGCATTTGATTTGATCCATATTGTTAACTTTACAAGCCACAATGGTAAATGCAGAGACATGATGTTTAATAGACGACCATTTCACGGTATTAAAATGTCTCTCAATTAGAAACTTTTATAAAACCGAATTATGTTCCTCCTTTGAGCATAAAATCGAAAGAAGTAATTTTCTACCGAAAGTTCGAAAGCATGAATAATTTTATTCACGAAATATAATTGGAAATTTAGAGGCATCGAAAATCAATGAGAGAAATGCATGCTACCCAAGTAGTCACGTTTACAGAGTATAGTTTTTATATGAAGACGGAAGGAAGTTCGTTCGAAAGCCGGCACCCTGAGGTAACTGAATTATTACAGAATTATACCGCAGGCTAATTAGTTGTACAACCCTATTAAATTAATCTTTTCGAAGAGAAAACGCATTTCGGAATTTTGGTTGACATTTCATGAGTTAGCCCATCTACTGTACTTTCATTACGCTTCACTGTTCGGTTTTACGTCAAAAGTCATAAGCCTGGCTAGATTCAGGGCTTTGCACGACAGCCTTGGAGAAAAGAAGTCAATGACGGAAATGGCCACAAAGTGGCGTTGTATGAGGCAACGTTTTAAACGTTACCTGTTGCGTCTGTTGCTGCTGTCAGTCGCAGGTCTCTCGTCGTTTTCTCTTCTTTTACTCACACAAAAACAATGGCACCGCACTGACGGAGAACTCCGGCACCGTATTCTCGGCCGTCCTCGTTTTCGTGGATAAACCCCAAAGAATGAGATGGAGTGCTTTCTTTCAAATTCATTGACTTATTTCTCTATCCTCTGGCTCTATTTTTAAAATGTTTTCTACGGGGGGGAGGGGAAAAAGGGAAACCAGAATTGAGCGGACAGTTCACGCGTTATCGTACCTTCATTTCTACGGTTAGGTCATTAATAATTACGCAGTCCCGGAGGATGCCACCAACCAGGAAGAAGCCTCTCTGTTATTCAGCTAAATTTCCGAAAAAATATAAAATTCAGCCAACTTTTGTACAAATAAGATGAACGTCAGGAGCTCTCGCTGAAATGTGTGCAATTATGCAGGAAGAAAAATGACTATTTTCCGTCCAAATTTCAAAATCTGGGCAAATTATAGTCTTTCTTGTCAGTCCAAATCAGCTTTTGAACGTTAGAGAAAAGGCAAATGGATTTTTCTCCATGCATTTCTCTCTCGAAGTTCGTTCCTCTTCCTGTTTGACGCCATCTTTGTCATACATATATATGGATAGTTGGCGCGATATACCATAGATAGCAGTACAGGTGCTAAGTAAACACTCAGACAGGTAATTCGATGATATTCTGTCGTCGCATGACACCTGCGAAGGGTTCGGTTCATTGGTGGAGCCCCCAGGGTCCCCTATGTGCTCTTGTTCTGAAATTGCAGAACTTCTTCAGAAACAAATCGCTAACTTGGAGTAAATCATTCTATTTATGACTTGCAGACTCAGACTGAAATTATCTGTGAATAGTTGAGCCAAAGTCACTGGCAAGGAGGATGAAGATGACCATTTCTGGTTTATCAATAGTCGTCATGTCCAAACTCAGGATTGGAGGAGCTGGAATTCGAACATGGAATGCCTGATCATTGATGGTTTTTAAATCCAAAGTTTTACAACATCCTTTTGATTGTCTTTGAGGGTTACAGATTGATTCCAAGGGCGCAACGGGAAAAGCATTTTCCGTAGCCCGGTCGATGAACGCCAATCCTACTATGCACACATATATATGGCAAATGTATTATAGCGTGCTCCCTACATAGGTATTAACTAAAAGCCCAGACACGAGTTTCGCCGACATTCTACCGCTGCGTGAGACAGCTGCGAGGTGTTCGACTCTTCAGTGGGTTCTCCAGCGTTCCCTATGTCGGCGAAACATGCGTCTGGGTTTTTAGTTAGTATCTACGTTGGGAGTACGGTATAATACATTTGCCATATATGTTTCATACTACTCGTAGTACTACTTGTTTGCACAATGGGCATTACATGGTTATTCCACAGTAGTTGATTGTGTTCGACTCAAGTGTTCATATAAATGCCGGATTTGACCTTAAGAAGTAGTGTCCCGGAGACTTCACTCCTTGTCCTGCACTGAATAACTTCTGAAATTATTCGCTTGATACATATATAAGTATTAAGCCAATAAGTTCAGAAATTTTTACGTGCAGGACATGTAGTCAAGTGCCTGGGACATGACTTTTTAGGGTCAGACCCGAAATTTCAATTAACGGCACGGTACACAATACGGTATGGCCATCAGTCATGCAAAATTATATTACTAGTTGGAATTCTGGGCTTGACACAAAAAGTTATGTCCCCGACAATTGGTTCAATTTCTTGCAGTGAATATTTTCCGAAATCATTATCTTCATTGTGTTCTGCATTTCACACACCAAAAATCGCATAGGCGACCCTGGGGAACCCACTGAGGAGCCGAACCCCTCGCCGGTGTACCATGCAGCGGCAAAATACTGACTAAATACATGTCTGGGCTTTTGGCTAGTACCTATGTCGCGAGAGTTCAGTAGAACCAGTGGATTGTATTTCCGTTCTAAGACAGGTACTAGCTAAACGTCCGCACATGAGTTTCGTCGATGTTTCTGTTCATACTTTAGCAACTCCAAGGGATTCGGCTATTCACTCGGCCCTCCAGTACTACCCATGAGTTTCTGGTAATATAAACTGCGTGTAAATATCCAGGCAATAATTCAAAAAATTATTGCCTCTTATATAAGTATATGTGCGTAAAAGCTTAAGGTCCAGATATCTTGTCTCATTCACAGTTATCAAAAGGATAAAAAGGAGGCGATTCTATGAATCAACATTCAGTGAACGATCTCATGGCCTGTTACCCAAAAATTCGGAAACGCGCTTTCTACTAGGAAGGATTACTTAACTAAGGATTGCAAAACTAATTATATTAGGGCATAATCTATTAATATTTCGGACTTTCTGTGATGCTGGTCTTTGAATTTACTTATTTCCGCCTACCCGTCAAACCCACACTCGATAATAAACGACTGCATAGGTAACATGCACTTTTTCACCGGTTTCCAGATATATTTTATAAAAAAATCCACAAAAATGTCCTTTCTTACATTCATTTGATAGCAAACCACATCTGCTTTAAACTTTGCCCTCAAAAGGTGTACCCTTCGGTTTCATAATGGCCTTTCTGTTATCGAGCCACTTTGAGTTCGATCTTCCGTTGTATTTGCGCATAGCCTTTTGTCTACAAGCTAAATTGCCTTTCGCGTAGGGAAAGCCATATATTCCCGTATGTTATTTAGAAGATGCCACTTATAAATGGGTGTAGACTATACTGCCTACTTCATGAGGAACATTAATAAATGAGAAAGTACTGTGAGGTGGGGGTGAAGATTTCATGGACTTAAAGAATCACATATGTAGAAACTTTTCTAAAACCGAAAGAGAAACCTTTGGACATAAAATTTGAATATGTGAATTTCTACCAAATGACCGCAAGTTATGATGTTTCCATGAATGTTCTTTATAAAATATATATGGAAACCAATGAAAAACCTATGGCAAATGCCAACTACTTACGTAGTCATTTATTTTCGAATGCAGTTGTGGTAGGCAGCCGAAAAGAGGCGAGTTAAAAAGCCAACATCCCCGTGAGTCTCAATTACTATAGTATTATGCCGCATAATACTTAATATTACAACACCACCCAAGCAGTTCTCCCCGAATGAAAACGAATTTCAGAATGTCGCTTAAGGTTTCAGGAGAACGGCAACTGGTCGTGAGCATATTTGCACAAATAACTGGATTTAAGGGCGTCCTGCTTAAGTCCAGATTCATTTGCTTTTCGTCCTAGAGGCAAAGCACAATACAGCAAAACGCTTGCCAAGAAATTCACCCCTTCATCCGGCAGACACACTACCTTCTCTGACAGCATCCGGAAGTGAACACCGTGTCACCAGCCGCGCCGCCCACCTCACACATAACCCATTAATCAAAACGAAAAACGGAAATCTGAATGCCTGTCCCCAAAGGTTTGGCAGATCACTCAGTCCCATTCTTACGCGCGGAGTGATAAACCAATTTCCCCTAGTCCACCTAAGATGCTTTCATTTCGGCAAGCATTGTGGCTTTTGTCGATGAGAAGCAGTAAAATAGGGAGGGTGCAGAGCGATTTCTGCTCACCTCTGTTAAAAAAACAGGGCAGAGGAGACCGCGAGGGTATAGCCCGCAAAAAATGACTTTTGGAGCAGCAGTGGGCTAACTCATGAGATCTCAACAGAAATTCCAAACTGCGTTTTCGTTTAGAAAAAATTTATTAAGTAGGTTTGTAAAAGTCGTCCGCCTGCAACATAATTTCATAATATTTCAATTACCTCAGGATGATGGCATTTAAACGAACTTCCTTCCGTCTGCATGCAAAAACTACATTCTGTAAAAAATGACCACTTAATTAGCCAGCATTTTTGTTGCTGATTCTCGACGTCCTTGGAGATTTAATTATATTTCACAGAAAAAAGCATTAAATTATTCATTATTTTGCCCATTTAGTAGAAAGTTACGTCTTCTTTCAATTTGACACTCGAAGGAGGGGTGCAAATTGATTTTAAACGAGTTTTCAATTGTGAGATTTTTTATTATCGTGACATGGCTCTTCATAAAGCGTCAGGTCTCTGCATTTACCAATGTGGCCTGTAAAGTCGACAATTGGGCTCAAATCCACTGCTTAATTTTATGAACCCTATATGGTTCACTTTTTTACCGTAGGGAAATTTATGGTTTTCCGTACGCGGAAAATATACGGTTTGTAGATAGGAAACCCTGAATGCAAGTGTAACGGCAGGTTGGGTTCAAAATTATTCGAGACTTGGGAAAGTTTTATAAAACCAAATTATACACTTTCTTCGAGTATAAAATTAAAAGAAGACGAAATTATCTACTGAATGAGAAAAAGAATGAATCTTTTCGTGCATGTCTTTTATGAAATATAACCGAATCTTTAAAGGCATCGAAAATCAATGAAAAAATGCATGCTGTTTAAATAGCTATTTTTTACTGAGTTTGGTAATTCGATGCAGCCAAAAAGGAGTTTCTTCGAAAGCCGGCATCTCAAGGTAACTGAATTATTATATAATTATGCTGCAAGATGATAGGTTTTGCAACCATACTTAATTAATCTTTCCAAAACGAAAATGTATTTTGGAATTTCTGTTGAGATTTCATGAGTTAACGTACTTACCGGAGGCCGAGCATTTTATTTTCGAAAGACTGTAGAAATCTGCGATGCGTGACAAACCTTTTTCGAATGCTGGAACAGAACTTTAACGTCTTATTCATATGTTAATTGCTCATCCTCCGCCCGCGACGCGTATTACAGAACACCGCTTGAGAATGACAGTTTTATCCAAGTCCAACATTCGATAGGCAGACGGCGAGATCGATCAGTAGGCGATCCGCATTCTGTGAAAATGCCGGTGGAAAGGTCTTTACAAATGAGCATTGTACGGGCAACTGATTCACCATTATTCACCGCTAACTGTATTAAAGGCCTAATGTTGGAGCGCACAAAGGGTTCTTCTAAATTTGCATAAATAAAGATAGTAGACTGACAACCTGGAATGGGAGAATGTTGTGGGATAGTTGTGACACAACGCTACTCATTTAAATTTCAACTTTTTCCTAATTTAAGTCAAAATTTTATATTTCTTCAAGTTGTTTTATTCAGTCTAATCAAACAACGTTACTGATTGACAAACGCAAGCCAACTAAGGACTACTTAAAACATCAGCTCTGGAAAATATTGCAGATGCGCAAATTATCTTATTAGAATTCAAAAGACAATTTGGCGATCATACGGCTGCTTTCGATAAATTCTCTTCAGGCCTCTAAATTTATATGGCTATTGAGGTAATGAAGTAAAAGATACGAGCAAGTAGATAATTAAGTTGTAGCTTGGGTTTGGGGAGGGGAGGGGGAGAGTGAAAAACCACAATTCTAGTCAGCGCCAGGGAAAAGGTGGGTCCCGACGAAGGTAATTACATGCGGGTAGCTGGCTCGGTGGCTTTGACCCAATTTGACAGCGCTTGTTGGCTACGGCAGAGGCGGCTGCAATCAGGCTTTGCGGACTGGTCCTGTGCGCACAGAAGAACTTCATACAGGTCCCACAGTTGCCATGGCTCAAAGCCACCAAGCCAACCACCCGCATGCAATTACCTTCGTCTGGACCCACTTTTTCCCTGGCGCTGACTGGAATTGTGATGTTTTACTCTCCCCTACCCTCCCCTCCCGAAACCCAAGCTACAGCTTAATTATCTACTTGCCCGTATCTCTTAATTCTTTACGTCAATAGCCATATAAATGTACAGGCCCGAAGAAAATTTATCGAACGCAGACGTATGCTCGCCAAATTGCCTTTTGAATTTTATAATTGTCATTTTCGCGACTCTTATTAGAAACCAACAAAAAGTAGCCTAAATAAGCAGGTGTTTTTGGGATTCACCAGCTCGACTTACAAATTACTATCTATTTACAGAACATTGGTGTGTGGGTGGATGGCTGAGCAAGGGGGTTATATAGTGGTACATAAGGGGGGAAGGAGTAATTGGCGTCACAAGTGGACAGCAGACTACATCGGCATCCACTCCAACGTCCACCGCCATCTGGTTAGCAGCTTTACGAGCAGTGATTGACAGTCGGTAGTTATACTCAAATCTTGATTTCGGATATGTGACTTACCTCCGTGTAGCCTTAATTCCGCCAAGCCACGAGCCGTTTTTTAACTATTAAGGTATAAGACGATGATAGTTACGCATACTTTACCCTTGGAACATCCCTCCTTCTGCCCCTCCTCAGTGTCAGCTTGTAAAAAAACCCCGGGGTTCGTATCTCTGGTGGTCCCAAAACTGTCTAGATTGGGCTGGCTAGTAACGGTTAATCAGTCAGAAATTGCTACTTTGACCCCTCCTTTCGACTACAAAACTGTCCAGTTGTAGTACTTTCACAGTTTCTAAGGATGGCCTCCTATACGAGTCCGGAAGTGGGAGTTCATACAACTACGGTTCCAGCGATCACGTCTTCTTCATATTTCCAATAATCGATACTATACCCGGCATAGAAAACGAAAATAGGCAGCAGTTGTCCAGTCATCATAATGTCAGTAACTGACATTGGTGATGAAATTTCGCATTTAATGACGCGGACGCTGGCTAGCAGGCAATACTCCCAACAAGTACGAACATCTGCGAGTAATATGGCAGCTGCTAAGTATTCCGCAATATGTGGCGTAATTCATAAAAGGAGATGGCGGAAATCGAGATGATCGTTCTTAGGCACCTGACGGCCCTTCCTGAAAATGCCCTCTTTCATGAAGAATCCGTTCCCGAGTAATCTTATTAGGCAAAGTGTTTACAGGTTTTTGAGCGACGATCTACGTTGTCTTACATCCGGACAATTTATTTATGTCAGTATTTGTCCAAAACGTGGTCCGAGCACCCGAGCGTGTTTTTTCCTGTGAGAGTAGAGCAATTTAACCTTGAGAGTTTTATCAAGCACAACTTGTTGCACTCGAAAATGGGTTTTTTTGCCTGCGCAAATCGGTTGAAGCAGGATGGGAATTAACAGGCGTCTTTTAAAAAAAGATTTTTGTCGGTTTTAAAAAGTTAAACTTTTAATTCTTTGAGGTTTCCTGCTCAAAGAGGAAGTAATAACGGCTATAGGCAACCCCTTGTCTAAACGCGTCATACTGTCCTGCCATTTGAGAATAGCCTGTAAGTAGCCCTGAAAGGACGCACCATCGAGGGGACATTTCAGCTTTTGAAAATGCAGTAAGGCAGTCTTTATGTGGTCTACTTTCTGCTTATTATTAATTTGGAGACGGAACGAACAGAACATGAGCAGTTTGAGCAACATAGTACTAATCATATGGCCAGTTTTCCGTGCATTTATAGCCACAGAACGGGCCTAACAGCGAGCAGATATAGCGTGAATTGCTACAATATAAAAAGAAGAGTGAGTTCTTCAGGGTGCAGCAACGCATTATCAGTGTTTCTCGGAAAAAGCCGGCTAAAATCAAAAACATTTTCGAGACTATACCTCAGAAATGGGCAAAGTACGTAGATATCCCTCAATAAAGTATCGTATTAGGTTGCTTTTTAAAGAGAAAGATTATTTGAAGAAAATGTCAGCGATAAAGAGCATATTCCTTACTGACTTCCTTAGTGGAAATTCGCTTTCTTCAACGGCGGGGATTTGAGTTTGGGTAAGTAGCCAAATGTGGCTTAAACGGCCATCAACATAAAAAGGAATGCGCAAGAGCTAGTTCTTTAGGTAAAAGCTTTCAAGAGAAATCGTGTTTTGAAGGTTTTGATAATTATATATCAAAGGACTAATTAGCAGCGAGGAGGGATGACAGAGAATGCGGGTAGATTGATACAGTACTTTTTCGGGCTTTTTGTGCCTTCATTCAGCCAACCAAAACCTGACCAACAGCTGGGACCTTAAACACAAACATGCGCACAGACGCACCTGGCGCAGTTGATCCACCAATGGGGTCTGCCAGATGGGTCATAAACACTTCATCGAAACGAAGTTCTTCAGTGCCTCGCCACCTGTCATTCTCTGTCGCTGCAGATCGGGTATTTATTCAATCAGGAATGGGCGCACACTGATCTATTGGCTTCACGAAGCAAACAGGCTCCGTATGGGTGGCAAAGGTAACGAACAGGCAACCAATTACCAGGCCGAAGTCGGCCAAGTCATAATAGCAGCATTCTCTGTCATCCCTCCTCGCTGCTATTATGAGTTGGCCGACCTCGGCCTGGTAATTGGTTGCCTGTTCGTGACCTTTGCCATCCATACGGAGCTTATTTGCTTTGCGAAGCCACTAGATCTGCGTGCGCCCATTCCTGATTGAAAGGACTTATTATTTTTTTCAGCTGGCTATAGACGTTTGAAACAACGAACTATTTGCTTACAGTTCAATGACGCCTATAAAACTCAATGGACTCCGCGATATCCAAAAAAAACAAAGTTTACGACTACATCTGCCAATTGTATTTCAGTTCAGTAGTTACTCTTCGGCCTGTTATCACACTACCTTCAGACATCTTTTTCCTGCAACACCTCGATCATCAAATTATGGTGAAGTCCTTTTTGTTTTAACCATTCACATCCCTAGCAATACGTGGTAGGGATAACTAAATCGATTTCGCGCAAAGAGATCACGAAACACATAACCAGGCAGGACGCACTCGACTTTATATAGCACCAATTCACAGGGGATATATAATGAATATGTATTTAGAAAAAACCAGTTCTTTAAACGTTCCTGTGCTTATGCCGTTTTATTTGGTCAGTTAATTGCATTGACAAGTATTAGATGCTTCAACGGTTTGAGTCTTCTTATTCTGCGCGGATCTACATGCTTTCGTAAGAAAGTCGCCATTTCTCATTAGCTAAATAGTACTTGACACATTAATCTTGTATTTTCCTTTAAACAATGCCCGTCCATTGTTCATTTGATGCCTTTGTGAAAGCCGTTCGAATTAGTTTCGAATTGGCTTGTGATTTTTTCTCTAGACAGAAGATAACTACCGACAAAGATAAAAGAGACTAGAATGGTCATTTCTGGCCTTCTAGCCGTCGTTAGCCTGACTCCGGGGTGGGCAATCCCTGGGGCTCAAACTCGCGACATTTAGTTAGAACTGCGACGCCCTAACTATAAAGTCACATGCCAATTTTTCTCGTCGGTAGCGTTCGGGTATATTATCAATAGTAAGAGTAGACACACCGATCGCGGGATCGATCTCCAGGGTGTTTCACATCTCGGGGTTGGGTATGACTAGCTGACGACGGCTAATAAGCCAGAAATGACCAGTCCAGCCTCCCTTGCCTTTGTTCGTAATATTATTCTGCTCGCATTACACTCCACTGTTCGGCTGCTGGCGGGCTTGTGAGAGAGCCCCAAGGCACAACGGAACGAGGGGGTTCCATAGCATGATCGCTGAGCGTCCTTCCACCATTATATATACCCGATCGCAACCGACAGGACGAGCGCGTGGCTTAGTGGTTAGGGACGTTGGACTTATAACCGATCGGGTCGCGAGAGAGTCCCAAGACCCAACGGGGCGAGTGATTCCCGTAACGCAATCGATTTTTAAATAGCTAAGGCATACGTTATGGGTTAGATCACCCCCCCCCTATAGGTTTGCAATGGCCTAGCAAGAGCACCTTATAAGTACTGCACCCCCTGAGAACACCACCCGGGAATCCAAAACGTCAGCGAATCAAATCTTCACTCCAACGACCGCGTCTTTTTTTCCAATAATGTTACCATTAGCATACAAAACAAGAATCGAAACAGCAAAATTATATTGTCACCTGGCTCGGCGTCACGGCATAACAGTAGCCCTCTGATATGAACAATGATAGTTCGGCTCTCGCGAACAGCGATGTCCACCGACTGCTTCACAGCAGGGGGAAAGCATGCGTGGTTGTTTATATTAGCAGTAGACTTGCACAGCATCTACCGAACTACATCCTCCCCCCCCCCCACTTTGGGCCCGATGCCAAGACATGTTCAACAAGTCCGGAGGCGGGAGCGATCGCAGGTAACTGGCACGGCCGGGCCTGCACCCAGGCGTACCACCACATCCTCTGGTCTCCAACAAACACCTGACCATGATTTTGGCCAACAACAATAAGCGGCTGCAGAGCTCCCAGTTGGCGCGACTTGGCCGGCAACAGGGCCTGTCACCAGACCCCGAATGTAGGTATTTGTTATGGCACGCATTTCTGATAACGCCTACCAAAATCCGATTTAACCCTGTGCCCGTCGAGCGCTTCTACCGCGTGGTCCGTTTTAGAGGCGCAGACATAAACTACACAGTACCAATGACACATCCACTGTTAATCCCGACCGACGGTGGATTTGCCAGAGGTAATGAGAAAAGAGACAAGGGAGACCGAAATGGTCATTGATAGGTCATCAACCGTCGTCATCCAGCCAAACTTAATTTCGGGTTGGGATGACATTGGATTGGAACCCGGACGCTTTGGTCCCCGAGCGTTAGCTCCAATGCTGTACCCCTAAGCAACTAGTCCGCTCTCCCTTAGGTTGCTATCAAGGTCCCTCTTCTTCGGTGTAGTTTTAATGGTCCCTTTTATCGTTGGCCCAATGGCGTATCCACGAGGTATCCCTAAGACTATTACTCACAGACGTGCTTATGGCAATTACTCAAAAAACACAGTTCTAGCCGACGCTAGCCCTGCACGCCAGGATACCCAATTTGACTTCCAAAGCAGGAAAAAAACTAAGTTACTTACCTAGGCGTCGTGCTGTACAAAGTACCAGGCAACAATCTGCCAGTAGAAATATTTCCCAAGGCAAGGCTTTAAGAGGGCACTTCCATCTAAGCTACAAATGAAATTTTATTGTTTGCGTAGCCAGAGTAACACTAGGAACATGTTCATGAACATGTCAGCAGAAGAACTTGCAGTGAGAGTAAACGAGTATTCAGATAAATTCATTTGAGAGCATACGGAGGTACAGCCCTCAAGGCTGGAAATTCATGCGTTCAAGGGGAAAGAATTCTACCTGAACTTTGCACCCCATGGCGGACACAGCAGTCAGGCAGCTGACCATCAGGACTAGACCTCAGGCGGGTTTAATGAGAAGCTGACTTTTTCCACCTGGTATGCAAGGACAGGCAAGATTATCAGTCTTCACGTGGGTACACCTACTCCTCATCTGATCCTTCTGTGGTGGGTTGTGTAGTGTCCAAAACGGGCTGCTCTGTAGATTTGCTGGACCCAAGCAGGAGTCGGACTAGTTCACGACACTCGTTTGTGGCCTTGTGTTGAGTCCACGCCAGCCCATTGCCACTGCCTAGCGTGGTGGTTGGTAGATTGATACAGTACTGTTTCGGGCTTATTTTGCCTTCATTCAGCCAACCAAAACCTGGCCAACAGCTGGGACCAGAAACACAAACATGCGCACAGACGCACCTGCCGCAGTTGGTCCACAACTGAGGCCTACCATATGGGTCATAAGCACTTCATCAAAACGAAGTTCATCAATGCCTCGCCACCTGTCATTCTCTGTCACTGCAGATCGGGTATTTATTCAATCGGGAATGGGCGCACACCGATCTATTGGCTTCACGAAGCAAACAAGCTCCGTATGGGTGGCAAAGGTCACGAACAGGCAACCAATTACCAGGCCGAAGTCGGACAAGTCATAAAAGCAGCATTCTCTGTCATCCCTCCTCGCTGCTATTATGACTTGTCCGACTTCGGCCTGGTAATTGGTTGCCTGTTCGTGACCTTTGCCATCCATACGGAGCTTGTTTGCTTTGTGAAGCCAATAGATCTGTGTGCGCCCATTCCGGATTGAAAGGACTTATTATTTTTTCAGCTGGCTAGAAACGTTTGAAACAACGAACTATTTGCTTACAGTTCAATGACGCCTATAAAACTCAATGGAGTCCGCGATTTCCTAAAAAACAAAGTTTACGACTGCATCTGCCAATTGTACTTCAATTCAGTAGTTACTCTTCGATCTGTTATCACACGACCTTTAGGCATTTTTTCCTGCAACACCTACATCATCAAATTAAGGCGAATCCTTTTTGCTCTAACTAATCACATCCCTAGCAATACGTGGACGGGATAACTAAATCGATTTCGCGCAAAGAGATCACGAAACACATAACCAGACAGGACGCACTCGACTTTATATAGCATCAATTCACAGGCGATATATAATGAATATGTATTTAGAAAAAACCACTTCGTTGAACGTTTGCGTGCTTATGCCGTTTAATTTGGTCAGTTAATTGCATTGACAAGTATTAGATGCTTCAACGGTTTGAGTCTTCTTATTCTGCACAGATCTACATGTTTTTGTAAGAAAGTCGCCATTTCTAATTAACTAAATAGTACTTGACACATTAGTCTCGTATTTTCTTTTAAACAAGGCCCGTCCATTGTTCGATTGATGCCTTTGTGACAGCCGTTCGAACTAGTTTCGAATTGGCTACTGATTTTTCTCCAGACAGAAGATAACCACCGATAAAGATAAAAGATACTAAAATGGCCATTATATATATATAATATGTATATATATATACCCGATCGCAACCGACAGGACGAGCCCGTGGCTTAGTGGTTAGGGATGTTGGACTTATAACCGATCGGGTCGCGAGAGCGAGCCCCAGGGATTGCCCACCCCGGAGTCAGGCAAACGACGGTTAGTAGGCCTGAAATGGCCATTCTAGTATCTTTTATATTTGTCGGTGGTTATCTTCTGTCTAGAGAAAAATCAGTAGCCAATCCGAAACTAGTTCGAACGGCTGTCACAAAAGCATCAAACGAACAATGGACGAGACTTGTTTAAAAGAAAATACAAGATTAATGTGTCAAGTACTATTTAGTTAATTAGAAATGGCGACTTTTTTACAAAAGCATGTAGATCTGTGCAGAATAAGAAGACTCAAACCTTTGAAGCATCTAATACTTGTCAATGCAATTAACTGACCAAATAAAACGGCATAAGCACGCGAACGTTTAATAAAGTGGTTTTTTAAATACATCTTCATTATATGTCCCCTGTGAATTGGTGCTATATAAAGTCGAGTGCGTCCTGCCTGGTTATGTGTTTCGTGATCTCTTTGCGCGAAATCGATTTAGTTATCCCGTAGCATGATCGCTCAGCGTCCTTTTACCATTATACATACCCGATCGCAACCGACAGGACGAGCCAGTGGCTGAGTGGTTAGGGACGTCGGACTTATAACCGATCGGGTCGCGAGAGCGAGCCCCAGGTTCCAACGAAACGAGTGATTTCCTTAACGCAGTCGATTTTTCAATAGTTAAGGCATACTTTGTGTATTAGATCACCCCCTATAGGTTTGCAATGGCGTAGCAACAGCACCTTATAAATACTGCATCCCCTGCGTACACCACCCTCATTTGTTGCTGGCCGGGAATCCGAATAAAATCTTTACTCCAACGACCGCGTCTTCCCTTCAAATTATGTTACCATTAGCATACAAAACAAGAATCTAAACAACAACATTATATTGTCACTTGGCATGGCGTCACGGCTTAACAGTAGTCTTCTGATATAAACAATGACAATTCGGCCCTCGTGACCAACGATCTCCACCGGCTGCTTCACAGCAGGCTGAGAGCATGCGTGGTGGTTTATAGTAGCAGTAGACTTGCACAGCATCTACCGCACTACATTCTCCTCCCCACCTTGGGCCCGGTGCCAAGACATAGTCAACAAGTCCGGAGGCGGGAGCGATCGCAGGTAACTGGCACGGCCGGGCCTGCACCTAGGCGTACGACCACATCCCCTCGGTCTCCAACAAACACTTGACCATGATTTTGGCCAACAACAATAAGCGGCTGCAGAGCTCCCAGTTGGCGCGACTTGGCCGGCAACAGGGCCTGTCACCAGACCCCGAATGTAGGTATTTGTTATGGCACGCATTTCTGATAACGCCTACCAAAATCCGATTTAACCCTGTGCCCGTCGAGCGCTTCTACCGCGTGGTCCGTTTTAGAGGCGCAGACATAAACTACACAGTACCAATGACACATCCACTGTTAATCCCGACCGACGGTGGATTTGCCAGAGGGAATGCGAAAAGAGACAAGGGAGACCGAAATGCTCATTGATAGGTCATCAACCGTTGTCATCCAGCCAAACTTAATTTCGGGTTGGGATGACATTGGATTGGAACCCGGACGCTTTGGTCCCCGAGCGTTAGCTCCAATGCTGTACCCCTGAGCAATTAGTCCGCTCTCCCTTAGGTTGCTTTCAAGGTCCCTCTTCTTCGGTGTAGTTTTAATGGTCCCTTTTATCGTTGGCCCAATGGCGTATCCACGGGGTTTCCCTAAGACTATTACTCACAGACGTGCTTATGGCAATTACTCAAAGGACACAGTTCTAGCCGACGCTAGCCCTGCACGCCAGGATACCCAATCTAACTTCCAATGCAGGAAAAAAACTAGGTTACTTACCTAGGCGTCGTGCTGTACACAGTACCAGGCTACAATCTGCCAGTAGAAATATTTTCAACGTCAAAGCTTTAAGAGGGTGTTTCCATCTAAACTACAAATGAAATTTTATTGTCTGCGTAGCCAGAGTAACACAAGGAATATTTTCATGAATATGTCAGCAGAAAACTTGCAGTGAGAGTAAACGGGTATTCAGATAAATTCATTTGAGAGCATACGGAGGTACAGCCCTCAAGGCTGGAAATTCATGCGTTCAAGGGGAAAAAATTCTATCTGAACTTTGCACCCCATGGCGGACTCAGCAGTCAGGCAGCTGACTGTCAGGACTAGACCTCAGGTGGGTTTAATGAGAAGCTGGCTTTCTCCACCTGGTAAGCAAGGACAGGCAAGATGATCAGTCTTCACGTGGGTACACCTACTCCTCAACTGATCCTTCTGTGGTGGGTTGTGTAGGGACCAAAACGGGCCGCACTGTAGATTTGCTGGACCCAAGCAGGAGTCGGACTAGTTCACGACACTCGTTTGTGGCCTTGTGTTGAGTCCACGCCAGTCCATAGTCACTGCCTAGCGTGGTGGTGGCCCGTCTAAGAGATGGCCTTCACGCCGCGTTAGTCACTGCGTACAATCCCACCACGGATTTGTTGACAGACTCGAACAGTCGACTGGCGCACCGGAGATGGAGGCCAGAGTGAGTTCCACACTGGAAAGCTCATCCTCGCGACACATCGGAGGATTTCTCTAAATCAGACGCGCTTAATCTACCATGAAGCGTTAAAGTCGAGGTTTGGACGCTACCAACTGACGAATTGACTCGGACGTCATGGAAGTAATTCGGGGCGACTCAAGGACCGCGAGTCAGACTGCAGTGACCCCCTTCACAATGTGGAATTTAGGGCATTCTCATCCATGCGGGCTCAAAGAAACCCGGTGCACGTAGCGGCAACCAGTTCGTGCGCGGTACGCGCAGACGAAGCGTCCAGTTTTATCAACCAACTCCACTTCCGGTTGCCTTGACAGGATCTTGCCATTGGAGCAAGAATGTGTTAAATGCTGGGCAAGTCCGCCCCACCATCAACTCACCCACGCACAAGTCACCTAGGGCGACGTCGTTTGTGACTGTCGAACTATCGTCAAATTCAGAAGACCGACACAGAACCGCCAGAGATGAAATGACGGAAACGGACCACTGATACCCACGTCATATCTTCCAAGGGTCTGCGCATATTTGCCTTGGGGAGGAGCGCTCGCATTACGAGGATCACTGGTGAGTGTCCGGCAAAGCGATTTTTCAGAAGATGAAGATACGCTCACTGGAACAAGAAATTTATTTGCCTGACGTTTCGGATTCTCACTCGAATCCATCATCAGAGACATTCGCAAAGCGAGTTTTCTGTATCAACACTGTTACAGGCCGCCGCATGACATATGCACAAAACGGCGCTATAGAGATACTTGAAGAAGGAGACACGATCGCTGGGACAAGAGCTTTATTAGCCTGACGTTTCGGATTCCTGCTCGAACCCATCATCAGAGACAAAAGCAGATAAGGGCGATTCATGCATAAGGGGGCTGTAGTATTTATAGGATGCAGTCGCCATACTACCGCATACCTATGAATATTCACGGCTCCCCTCTTCATCAGGGATCGTTGCACGTTGTATGATGACTGTTTGATGGCCGACATTTGCGTGGTTAATTGCTGCCACTTCATCACGTGCGTTGGATTTTAGTGTGATGATTGTTCGACCATCTGACGCACCGACGCTGGTGTTGGGAAGTGATCACCTGTGCGCTCTCCGCGTGGCCCATTACTCCGCCTAGGCGAAGTCTCAGCACCGAATATTGAATGGGGAGATCATTGCACTTGTTAATAGACTGGGGGCCAGTAAACCATGACTCAAGCAGCTCCCGGCTCACACGGTCGTTACCTCTTGCGAGAATTTCGGCTTCGTCAAATTTGAATGCGTGGCCGGGACCCGTCGAATGAGCCGTAACTTGAGGGCTAGCGCCACTTCTCTACACCGCTGCCGCGTGTTCGGCCATTCGTGTTCGGAGCTGTCTTCCGATTTCTCCGATGCAATTGCTTTGTCCGCAACTGCACCAGATCCGATAAACGACTCCAGACGTTTCTTGCCGTGGCAGTGAGTCCTTCGGTTTCATTAACTGATGCCTGATGGTTGCCTCCGGTCTGTGTGCAACTCCAACCCCAAGTGGTGCGAGAAGGCGGCCAACAGCTTCCGAAACGTTCTTCACATATGGAAGCGCTCGCCAAACTTTGGTGTCCGTGTGGTTAGGCCTTTCGTCCATTTTGCGTATGCACCGGTTGACAAAGTTGCGCGAGTAGCCATTGGCTTTGAAGACCCGTCGGAGCTATTGTAGTTCGGCAATCTTGTCATCCAGCTCACTGCTGTGCGTTTCGACACGCCGATAGAGCGTCCTTACACAACTGCGTTTGTGGCTGTTTGGGTGGTTGATGTTGAAGTTCAGTACTTGCACCGTATTTGTTGCTTGCCTGAACACTTTTGTCTTTAGTCCACTACATTCTTTGCGGCATACGAGGACATCCAGGAAGACCAGCTGGTTGTTCTCTTCGTCCTCCATCGTAAATCATATGTCCGGGAAGACTGTATTCAGATGTTCCTTTGATGTCAGCAGTTGGTCCCTGTCGATATCGACGAAGGTACCACCCCTATACCGGCCCAGAACTTCGGTATGTGGTGTTGGAAGACCAGCGAAACGTCAGGCTAATAAAGCTCTTGTTCCAGCGATTGTGTCCCCTTCTTTAAGACTGCTTCCTGTGACTCGTCTCTTCGCTTCAATTGGATACCTTCAAAACCCCAATGAATAGCTCCAAATCAACCAGACGTCGTTAGAAGGGCTTTCTAATTACCGCATGAAATGGCGGAGCAGGAGGCCAAAGAGATGCGATGGTTTTGCAAGGCTGAAGGGTCTTGGATTAACATCGACATAGTCCGCATTGAGAAAAAGACAATTCGACCGCTGGGTCCTGAACTCTCGTTGCCTGATGTTCTGAATTGCTCATACACTCATCGTCACAGAAGGCAACGGGTAGAATTGGCTACAACATGCACTAACAGCTTGGCTGCCAGTAACCAAATCGTCCATGGCCTAGGTTCCGTCATCGACAAGTTGGACAGTCATTACTGTCATCTGAAGCACTGTTTACCTGCTGGTTTTACATGTGGCTCATTGCTCTGTCTAGACACTAAGGATGCTAGATATGGTGGGAAAATTATTGTATTTATTCGTGAACTGTGTAGCGGAGAACCACGATTCCGGCTGCCTGTAACTTGCGCGACTATCAGTCTTCCAAAACATTAGCCATGTCAAACGCGAAGATGTGATCAGGTCTCGCTAACTGAGCGCTCTTCCCTCTTTTTGCTGACGTCTTTTGACCATCCGCGTCAGAGCTGATTTTCCCGTTTCCCTCTTGCACTGAGGTTGTTCGTAAACAAGCGTGCTCCAGTGAATATGTTTTTTTCATCGTAACTTCCCCCTCCCAAGCGTCATTTGGCGATAGTCCCTTCTGTCATTGTCGGCGCAGGACTCGCGTCGACTTTGTTCGACACTTTCGGCTAGACGGAAACGTTCACACAATCAGTCCAACTCTCATACCGCAAAATACCACCATTATTATTGCCGCTATCACCCCTGCCACTTGTGACGTTTCGACCGACGATGTCCACCGAGTGCTCTATCCCAAGGGGCAACTGGCACGGTGAGTTGCGCGTGAATTAGCTTACAGTGGTAGCTGACTGGCGCAACATCTACCGCACTCTCTCCTCCCCACTCCCCACTTGGACCCGGTGTCAAGACAGAGTCAAGAAGGCCGGAGGTAGGGGAGGGGGTCGGTGGCTGGCATGGCTGCGGTTACACCTAGGCGTGCCACCAAACCCCCTGCTCCACAACATACACTTAACCAAGACTTTTCACCAACAACTACACCCCCACAGGGTTCAGAGGGACGGAGATGATGACTGGGCAGCCATGCCTACCACCTGTATATCTAGCGGAAGCGCAAGCGCATCTACCGGAAGGGAATCCAGTTTCAGGGAAGTACAAACGTATACCAGGCTGCGAGGGCCATGGTTTGCTAATACTGACATAGCACGCTTTCAGTCTTTCTGATCCCTGCCAATTACCTTCACGGTAACACGTTTTGATCAGAGGTTTGCGCTGAGCGAACACTTCTAGGAACATCACCAGCGCATACGCCTCATCAGAACATTCATCGGCCGGATCGGTCAACCGAGGACTTATCACAGCCTGCATAGACGTCCAAACGCCAGAAACTGCGATCAATAAAACATAGCACATTATTCGACGCAATATTGGGAGGATGAAACGTCACGCAGTCCAGCCCATGATTGTATGGCCAACTATTTTTCAAGTTACACTTCAACAGCTTTGCGTAAGGCGACCCAGTTATTGCATCAAATGATAAAAAGGGACTATTTTTAGCAGAGTAAACGTTTTATTGCAAAAAAATTAAAAGATAATGTCAAGTAATAGGAATTGGTCCGAAAATGGCTGCCCCACACTTATAGAGCTACTCGCATGATAGTGCTACCGCTTGAATTCAAGAATAGACATGTCTGTTACTTCACTAAGAGTTTAAAAAACCCCTGCTCCTGCCATTTATTGGGCTACGAAGTTCTGATACACTCAAAGCACTCCGAACTTATTAAATATTCCCGTTCAGTTGACCCTTCGGCCAGTAAAGTCCGTTTTTGCAATATACATGTCCGGATAACATTCACAATAAATTCCCCATTGCGTTAGAACCAGGCTCAGAGATGATCAGGCCATCTTACTGGTTTCGTTACTTCTTTCCCACAGTCTCGTCTTCTGGTCCGTAGGTATACTAAATTTGTCTCGCTGAAACACTATGAGCCCATCTCTGCATCGGCTCAGAATGAGCAGTAGCTGAGTAGAAAGTGTCTGAATGTATGGCCGGATATCTTGGTTTCCCTAAACAAATAATAAGCTCAACTTCTTGCGTCAGTGTCCCCAGATCATCTCCCCAACAGTCTCATTGCCTAGATCGTGTCAAATATGGTTCTAGCCGTCTAAACCATCCAGATTAATCGTATAATCATCAAGGAAGACCCCCTACGCTACTGATTTGATCAGGTGACGTGATCCTCGCCGAAACACATATGTTGTTCCTTGTAGAACTCTAAGAACGCCCGATTTCGCCGAAGGTTCTGATAAATGAATACCAAAGTTATCTCCAGGTTCCTGGAAATCGTAGACTTTGAAAACTACAGCGCAATATCTCGGCTGCCGGTAGGTGGGCTACCGCTTTATGTAGCGTCTAGTCCCTCTTCTTTCTGGTTGGTTTCTTTTTGCAGTTACCTTACTGGGACACCACACGCAGATCTCTGCACTGGCCCAAAAGAGAGAAGACGAGTAGGAAGTGCTTGAATTCATAACTGGGTATTTTGGTTTCTCTGCACAAACACCAAGCTGAACTTTCTGCTCCCAATGAATGCCTCCAGATCATTAATCAACCGCCCTAGGAAATGCACAGTGTAGTTTGTCGTAGAGCTCCGCATGTAATCAGAGACGTTCCGTAGATGAGGACTGAATGCAGCAGAATACCCATTTCAGACATAGTAATCTTCACCATGCAGTAATATCGCAAGCGCGGTTCCGAGTGCTCCCAAGATTCGTTATCAAGGTCTATTAGGTTTTTGTCCTCGGCCCCTAATGCAACTGCCAACGTTCTGTCGACTGTCGGGATTGGATGATGTCTTACTTTGACGACTGATAAGCCAAAAGTGTCCAAGTTAACGTCTGCAATCTTTACAGGGACATGTTGGCTCTGGTAGTAACCCCCAGCATCGTTTACTAATTGATCAGAATGCATGTTGTGGACACTTAAATTATGGGACTTTGTTTAAAAGTAGAATTTTACACATTCTTCCCTGTGATTTCTGCAGAAAGTCGTAACTGCCCATTCTCTCTCTCTCTCTCGAAAACCCATGTGGAACAAATGAAATCTGAAGTTAGTTCGACATCACTTATGCGTTTAACATGGAAAGTGGAGAGCGAGAGAGAAGGAAGTCTACAATTCTCAAAACGCGGATGGGCTGGATTTCGGTCTGGATTGTATCTTCTTCAGACGACGGGTCGATTCGCCCGCGACCGGGCGGGAGAGGGCGTCTCCGGCGGTCCCCCGTTCCATTCTCAGTGGAGGCAGGCAAAAAGACGCGCTTCGTTTCCGTCCAATCCAGGATTTACAGTCCCAGAAGGTGCCTGCAAGTGGACAAAATGACTTAAGCCCACAAATTCTGCACCGGAGAAACTGCAGCTACTTTTGGCGCAAGCTTGCGCCTTCAGATGTTGCCAGAAATGTGCTATGTGCTTCAGTAAAAACGCACGCACACACAATGTCCGCAAATGTTGTAGGAATATGTGACCAGGACAACGAGGCCGTGGCTCAGTGGTTAGGGGCGTTGGAGCGTTAACCAACAGGTCGCGGGATCGAGCCCCAGGAGTTGGTAATGCTATCCTGCCTATAGTATGCCTCGCCGCGGGGCTGTTGATTGGGCTCGAGGGAGCGCTCTAAGGCTCAACGGGACAAGTGAGTTCCACAGCACGATCGGTGGGCCCCCCTCTACCATATTCGATCGAGCTCAAGTTCTGGAAAGCATACTGACGCAACTTCGACAGCTTAAGTAAGCATGTCATGTGCACCGAGCTCTTCTGTTGCTTAGAAGTGAATAGCCACGTTTCAGTTTATTTGAGGGAAATACAGGTGTTGAACCTTTGGACTCCCTTTTTGTTACAAGGAAACGAACTATATAAAAAATTCGAAAATGGAAACATCAAACAGCTACAGAGTTTCTTCAGATTGGCAAAGTTTTCGAAACCTGACAGATAAACGAATTGTTCCAAGAGTTAAAACATTAACGTTATAAAATGTGCTGTACAGTAGTCTGTTTATGGATAATTGGTGCGATCTCAGTTTCTGAGGGGTGCGAATTAAATGCCAACACACATTCAACAGACATGGGACAATAATAAAAAACAAATGTTACTGAAATACAGGAAAAAGCCTTGGTAGTGTTGCTTCAACCAAAAAATGCGGTTGGCTTTCAAAAGTGGCGCGGAGCTAATTTCTATGTGAGGAAGACTGATTTTCAGACTTAAACTCAAGCATAACCTATGTATTTATGAACGCATTTCAAGAACCTCATCTTCTGGGCTATTGTTGGCACCCCAAGACGAAATATTTGGCTCTCCAAAAATTTGCCTTCATTACGAAGGCCCGTTAGGTGACGTATTTTATGAATTTTGAACTAAAAATCTGAAGAATTACCTAATTTAAGTAAAACAACATAGGCGGGCTTGTAATAATGAATGACATGCCGCAAAAATAGAAGACATTTTAGTCAAACCAGGAAGCCGGTTTTTTGCATATTCGTCTTTCCGAAAACTTACAAAAACCACAGCCGTTACATAATGACTCGGTGGGAATTTTTCTTTTGATTTTCGGTGCACAAATATATATATCTACTTTTTAACTTGAAAGAAAGGTAACATTCTACTTCCAAAGGTTTCTTAATTTCCGACTAATTTTGAACCCTACCCGCCGTTTCACATACGTCTGGACTTTCAAAACCCAAGGCATATACTTTGTGCCTAAGTATTGTACCATGCATTCCTCTCTACTGTTAAAAAGGTTCTACACAAGAGCCATAAAACTTTACAATAAGTATGAACAATGTTCCAGGCATTATAAGGAACATTAATAAACTGATGTTTAAAGTGCTGTTTAAACACATATTTCATGGTCAGAACAAATTTCGAAATTATAAACTTTTAACTTCGGGACTGCGTTTATATAAGTATAAAATTTTAAGATATATGAGGACAAAAATGACATCTTTGTGCAGGTTTTCTGTGCAATGTTTTTAAATGATAGGGGCTTTGAGAAGCATTAGAACAAATTTACACTTCTTAAGTAGCAAATTTTCGTCAAATGGTGTTTTGCAATGTGGCCGGATATAGGTGCATCCAAAAGTCGGCGTCCTAGCGTAACTGCCATGTGTTGTGTTAACGCCGCATGCGACTCATTATTAGAGCCCGGTTTAAGTGACTCTTTCTGGTGGAAATCACCTTTAAGAATTTTCGCCAACTTTTCATGACTGGGTCATCTGTTGTATTAACTTTGCCTTAAATTTCAGGATGTGATTTTCCATTGACTCACAGTATCTTGAAAAAGCTTGCAATTAAGTAGTATCAACCATCTCCAAATAGGTTGAGTAGAACATATTAGCACAGAAAAGCCGCTTTTAAATATCCTAATTTTCGTTAGAAACAGAAGAGATCCATACATCACCTTTTGCCTTCTCTCAAAAATGCGATTTACAAATTTATTCTTCACTGAAGATATATTTTCTGTAGAGAGCTTAGCACTTACGCCTCGTGCGTCAAACCACAACCCACTGGGTCTTCTTCATGGAAGTTTTTCTGCCTTTAAAAATTCAGTTTGATTTGTTCGGATACCCTGTCTTCTGGTATCGCGCGCCTAAGCAGACGAGCTGAGATGTGCAGGCGCGGTTTTTTCCTGAATACCCTAAACGCACTGCGCGGTATCTCTTGAAGTCACACAGGATTTAAAATGCATCCATTAGTTACGGGCTGGAAAAAAGGCCTGAAACCTTCCCCTGTTCTAGATCTGCGGAAAAAGCTAAATGCACTCACCGTAAATGTTGGCCAAACCAAAGTATGTTTAAAAAATTACTTGCGCCAATATCACATCCAACGTGCTAGGGATGTTTTAGAGATGATCTCATACGTGGCGTTTTTTCGAAACGATTTCCTAGTGGCGTTTCAATTCTGAACTCGCAGATCTGTGTTTAGCGGCACTGACGTTCACGGAGGAATTACAGCAAGGTACCCTGCACAAGCGAGATCTAGCTTGCTATCTGAGTACGCAAACGAGATGCCTAGGAAACATTTCAAACTGAGCAAACCGAGGTCAGCGTTAGAAAACTACTGGACATACTCCGGAAGAGTTCTTTTTCTGTAGTATATATTTTCAAAAAGTGGACTGACCCAGTGGCCTTGTTACGTATGACGGTTACCGGAGAGCTGTCAGTGGAAGAACCTCGAACGCAGTGCCATACGTAAAAAGGGGTCACCGATACGAACTCCTGAACGCTCAGACTTCTTAGACTAATGCTAAATCAGAGATTATGAGCCACACTGCGTTGGCGGGCGACATAATAAAAGACCTTTTGCCTTATGGGCGAAAATGTCTATGACCTATGGAACTGTCGCATACACAGTGATTGTAGTTAGTTGGAGTAAACAAGGCAAACGTTTCCGAATCGCCTGCTGGAATATCTTTAATGACGCGATGCGTAGGTCTGAACTCTTAGAAGCCTGCTGAAACTAGACACACGTGACAAGGACGCTACAAGGTCCATCGATCAGGGCACTGCGCGGGGAGAACGGCTCGCACCCGAGGCCCGCGTCTCGAATACAAAACCTTTCCATCGACATACTGACCGTCATCCAGCCTTCCAAGCCCTGCGTCACCGCCTAAACTAGACGTAATTGATGAAAAGAACTAAAAGTGGCCAACCCGCCACGTCCACTAATAGCCAACAAGAAGCCATCCGCTGTGGCGATGAAGAACAGGAGAATCCATTTGTCTGTTCAAACCGGATCTCCCATTCGGCTCACATGCACTCATCAAACCCAGAGAGAAAGCATTTATCTGTGGCATCGATGCGGCCAGGAAGTGACGGGCAAATTACAGGCTTATGGTTAGAGTGTCCTGCAGCCAACAATACGTATCCACTGACAGTTGTGTTACCCGTTGTTCCACAGTGAGTCGTAGAGCTAACAATCTGAAACGTCAGACGAAAAATATACGTGATCGGCAATCCCCTGGGTTCTCCTTGCTTTGTTCTGCGACTTTTTGTTTTGACCACTTACTAAATTCATTGTACTATGCACATTTTTCGGAATGCTCCAGCTGAACAGAAAGTGAAAACATGAAGGAAAGAGACACATTAAATCATACACGGACAGATCACTTAGAACTAAACATAGCTCACTGTCTCAATAATATCTATTTCGTTTTTTGAACAGCACATGCAGACATTAACAGCACCGTGGCTCGAATGAGTTCTTTAATATCCTAGAGGACTTTTGGTCAGAGGTCTCAAGCAACCGGATAATTTGCACAGACAAAACACAGACACAGATGCTTCAACTTGGTTTGCGAGAACTCATCAAGTGGGGTGAAATCATTTAGAGGAGAAATATGGCCAAATTTTTCACGCCCGTTAGTCAAAAGCAGCTGCAGGTTGTGGAGCCTGGCTTTTATATTTCGTTTCCTGGTACACACTCAACCAATTGCAATTTATGAGTTATGACGTACATTGACTACAAGTCCAAAGATGTTTCAGTATGTTCTCGAAGTTTGAAGATGAGCCTCCGTTTTCCCGAAACCGATGCGCTTTCTATTCGTTTTAAACCAAAATCTGGCTAGATCGCAATTGGTAGCCACGAATGGGGGAAGCGGACGGTGACCTTAACCCTAATCCTAACCTTAACCCTAACCCTAAGCCTAACCCCAACCTTAAACGTTAACTTTAACGGCAACTCTAACCCTAACCAAAATCGTAAACGTAACCGTAGCCCTTAGATATGGCGGTAACAGAAAAACCTAACCTTAATACTGAAAAATAATCGTACGCTCAAACCCTAACAGTAACCTGAAAATCAAGGCCTAAAGGCATAACCCTAACCCGAAAATCGGACGCCATTAACCGGTACCCTAATCCTAACCTCAGACGTAAAACGGAAGCCAAATGGGTCAGATGTGATTATGGAACCCCGCAAAATAGCCTCAGTAAACAAACCCCCCAGCCACCTGTAATTCGGGGCCTGGCTACCAACTGCGATCTAGCCCGAAAGCCTGTTTCATTTCGGATGGCGGCATTTAAATCTTTTTCTAAAATAACGTTGACGCCTGGTATTTTTAAAGCAATGTTTTTCCCTCGTTTTCTGTATTTTGAGGAGACAGCCAAAAGACGTTTTTCTTCTCTACCACTTTGTAAACTGCCAAAATATGGTGCAAACCTTTTGCAATGGTGTCCCATACGCGATAGCATTAACCGTCCGCGCACCGCTAGTCGGATGAAAGTTTAAACGTTTCCCGTTTTTTCCATGTCTACTGCAGATATCAGAAAATTCTGACTGTGCGACAGACTATGCTGCGAATTAATATTAAAATTAATAACACGGGCAACTTATGGCGCAAAGGACCGAAAATGGTAACCCGAACGGTTGTGTTATCATTGGCCACATAACTTGCGCGTGTCTTCATAAGTGGCTTAATTAAAGTAGACAGCTAATTAAGTTTAGGTTCCTTTTAAATTAAGTGTCAGTAAAGTGCCGGCTAATGAACTCTTTGCTACGGCTGGTTTTTGCGTGGACAAATATATTAGGCGACCTGAAATGCGCAACAATTGTCAGTTTTATTTTAGGATCGAACAGGATTATTCAAAACCTGCTAAAAGGTTTAATATTTATTAAACAACTTATATCACAGCAACCGATCCAAATATATAAATCAAATAACATAGTGGAAAACAAAAACGCAAAAGAAGTACTGAAAGTAGTATTGTGTTGGCTGAAAATGACGGTATTCTAAAAAGTGGAACTTGCCGATGCTAACAAAAACATATGTAAATTTGATAAAACTGCATAATTTATATTAATGCAAACGACCAAGTAAATGAAACTGCGCAGACAAAAGCAAGTTAAAAACTTCCCTTAGCTTAACATCGGGACAGGTGCCCTTTTAGGATTAATGCAATATGTAGTATGACACCCCGTCAGCTGCTTGCTGCATAGGGGAGCTTTTCGAAATTGTACTGCACATTCTGCATCATTTGACATGCAAATTTTGGAACGCGTTTTTTAATAAACAGGGCTTACGTTAGTGACTTTGTAATATTTACTATCATGCCGCCCAATCCCACGACATTTCATTCACGCCTGAATGCCCTTCTTTCCGGCCGTTTGCAAAAGTCACACTTTTTAAAAAGGACCACTTACGTTATAAGAATTCTTAAATCGATTTCGTTGTCCTCAAAATTCCCAGCATCAATTATAGATAGCGCGTTAAAAATATCTTTCTTTTTCATGTTTGGGTAGTAGCATATGTCTTCTTCAAGTTCCATAGTCAAAGGAAACGTGTACTTAGGCTCTTAAAAATAGCTCCTAAATTCCTGAATGATTTTTGACCCAAACTTTAATCACACCTGTTCTTTGGGTCTTCAGAAGGCAAGCCGCATGCATTTCTTGTGAGGAAAACTATGTATTCTTTCATGTAATTAAAAAGGTGCTATTTATCGCTAGTAAAATATTGCAACAGATAAAGGCCATATTGCATGTTTTACGGGAATCATAAATAAACAAAAAGCCGCCATGTTATTGGAAGCTGCGTTTTACGGCCATGAATATTCTTAATAGAAAACATTTTTAAAAGCAAAAGCTATTTTTTCAAACAATAAGCAGATGTATTTCCCTACCGAAACAGGATAAAAAGAAATACTTTCATACATTTTATCTAAGAAATATATTTGAATTCAAAAGAAAATCAAAAATCGGGGGTAAAATCATTTCTTAAGAAATAATCCTTTTTAGCAAGGCTGATTTTTTAGGCAGCCTGTAAACTCCATCCAGAAGACACCACTCTGGCGTGATTGAAATACCTTTAAGTCATGAGGCATAAAAATCAATATCCTAGTCTCATTCGAGTAATTCTTTCAAATCGTAAATGCACTTCAGGATGTTGATTATTGTTTACTGAGATATGTCACCTATTGAACGTGGATAGATTTCGAACTTTTGTTCCTCTGTAGATGACGGCTTCGAGGCATTTTAAAGGTTGGCATGGAAATAATCCCATATGATGACGGAAGCCTGTGATAAATATTTTCTAGACGGAAAGAGAACCCCTCGTTACTAAAATATTTTCGAAGAATAGTCTTGCCGCGTTATCTTTAAAATGACCTACACATTTATTGATTTTTCAAAATAGCGTTTGTGGATAAATTGTGTAACTTTATCCCTTTTGCTCCCACCGGGAAACATTAGCAGTGTTTCTGCCTCGAACAAAAAAATCAGTTAACGTTTAACTTTTGACGAGTTACGGTGTTTTTACGTAATGTTGTGTTCAATCGCGGGAGAAAAAATATGCTAAAGGATGATTAGATGGTTAAAGGAATATATCTGATACGACCAATACGGTACCTGTGTGTTGGTTAAGTTGCATATTAGTTGAAAACACTCGCATCCATTCAGCGATATCCTCAGTAGCTTCAACTACAATTTCATTAGATAAATTCCGTGGTTATATGGAGAATATTTGCTTAGGCCCCAAGATCAAAGTCGCTTTACAGTGAAAATTGCATCTTGACGCCATATAACATGTTTTAGGCCATTAAACTGCTCTCATTTGAAAGTCAGAATTAATATAGAAAAGAAGTAGCGCTGGCTTTAACATAAATAATACGAGCGTTCACGCCTTGCCTTGTCTGATTTAAGATGACAAAAAATCAAGTTTCAAGTTCATAATGGCCATTTGGACAATGTATTTTGCAAAAATGTGTGCATGTAGGGAAATAACGATATAGGAAAGTGTCTTAATATAAGTAGGAACCGGTTATCACCTAAGGATGCATGCTTTTTTCATACAGTAACCACAAAAAATAATTTGCGTGGAAAAGAACTTTTTAGCTGAGTTTCGGTCACCATATATCATCCGTATTGTTCCCAGCTGATAATATGAATGCGAGAATCACAGAGTTAAAACGTGCTCGTATGCTGGACTGGAGCAAATCTTCCAAGTTAAGTTTCTCATTGTTTCTTCGAATTTAAATTTCGTGTAGTGGCCAGAAAATACTGCAGTGAATTCCTGCCGACTAAGGCAAGACGGGGTTCCATGCAAATCTGTTAGGAACAACGCAAGGAATGACTGCAGCATGGGAATTCTGAAACTCACATGGTTTTTCCTGGAAACCATTTTGTTTCATAAATACGGTCATGAAATACTCACCGAAATTCTGAAATGCATTTGTAATTAGGGAGGATTATTTTTGTGGGGCCATAAGATTGATCATCATGCAGCATAACCCCAAGATGCTTTAGTCACGGCAAGACTCCGGCATTTGAATGCACCTCATTCGGTCGCCTGCAAAACGCGCACTCAGTAAGAACTGGCTATATAAGTAGCATGATGTTTTCCACTGATTTTCGGTATCCATACAAAGTCAGAAAATTTTGTAGAAGACATGTTCAGAAGTATGTTTTTACTCATTTAGCGGAACATGAAATCCTTTTTAAATGTTATACTCGAAGAACGTGCATCATTCTGCTCTAAGACGTTCACAATTATGAGACATCTTAAGATTGTAGGATGTCCACGCAAATAAGATCGTACATGTCCGTTTATTATGGCTGCCTGTGGCGTATACACCACAGTGCACATCCACCGCAAAACCCTATGAGTCCTATACGATACCTCCCAAATGGTATGGAATTACTATGCTTTCCTTGCAAGAAAAGTATGCAGCTCACAGACTGTAAACCCTGAAGACTAATGTAAAAGTAGCTAAACCTCAAAAATATTCGGGAAATGAACCATTTTTAAAAAACTAAGTGCATCCTCTCCTGGAGTATATAACATTTAGCTAAACATGGGATAAGAGAGTGGTTATTTATGACCGCTTCTTGCGTAATATATACTTGAATTTATAAAAGGGTCGAAAATAAAAGGATAAGTTTTGTTCTATATAAGTAAGCATTTTTTTACCGCGTGCAGATTTTGCAGGCTGCCGAATAGAAGTGCATTCAAAAACCGGAAACCTGAATTGACTAAAGAGACCTTGGGATTATGTTACAGAATAATTATTTATTCAAAACATTTTAAGCAATTCTTCCTAATCGGAAACGCATTTTAAAATCTCGGCTAACATTTTGTGAAATCGGTTACTGACTGCATATGACACTTAACCAGCCAAAGAGAACGTGCTTTAGTGTGTTTCTCGGCTGTGTGATTTTTTGTTGCTATCAAACGTCATAAAAAACATTTTTTTCATTCCGTAGATTATGTCAAATTCATTTTTTCGTGGAAACCTAAGTTTTACCCGCTTTAACTTCGGTCTCAATGTGCAGTCAAATGTGCATTAAAGACCCGGTAGAAATACGGCGGAATATTTATCATTTGACAGAGAAGGACAGAATGTAATCGCCAAAATAAGGATTTTATCCGTTTGACGTTTCGGATTCCGTAATGAACCCATAGTTAGAGGCAGCACTTGAAGTCGCATCTGATGATCAATCCGAATGAAAAACTGAAATTTAGAGAAATTAAATCCTCACTTTCAACGATTACCTCTCCTTCTTATTAACTGTTGCTCGAAAAATCACATTTTGCGTACATCGGCAATCGGTCGACGCCTTCCATTCGAAGGAAATTTGATCAGTACAACCGAACTTTCATTAAATTCTGTTCTAGAACCAATTTCTATCTTAAGTATTAAGTGAAGAGGCAAGTGCGTTATGCTTGCATAGTCCTGACAGCCTTTCTTAGGAAAACAAGGTTCAGACTAAAGGCGTGTAGATGTGCGATGACCTGAAATTTTGCAACGTGACTTCGGTTGGAAAAGATGACCTAAGTAGTGTTAAAAGACAAACAATCGTGCGGCATAATCATGGACCACATCCACCGCAAACTTTTAAAGCTCTATTTGGCGTTTTCTTAAGAGCATTTATAAGTGTGATTTTGCTTGCTGGGGAGATGTACAGCTTGTGGGTTCAGAAACCCTGAATACAAGTGTACCGGCAGGTCAGGTTCAAAATTATTCAAGGATTGAGGTTCATGACGCCGAAAGATCCCTTTTTAAGAGTTAAATTTAAAGGAGACGTAATTTTGTACTAATTAATACAAGGACTATTTTTGCGCAGGTTTTCCATAAAATTTCTGAATTTGTAAGAACATCAAAATTCAGTAGGAAAAATTCATGTTACTTAAGTAGTAATATTTTACGAAGTAGTTTGGAGAGCAGCCGAGAAGGAGGTTTTCCAAAAGTCGTCATCCTGACATGACTCAAACATTTTAAGATTATGTTGCCTGAAGTTAGGCTTATGGCCTAAATTAAACAGCCATTTGGAATGGAAGACACATTTCTGGATTTTAGCTTATATTTCATGAAGCAACAGGTCTACTGTATGAAGGAATGCCTTTCTCTTTAAAAGATAAAGTAAACTGCATAGTGTTTAGGAGTACTTAAAACTGTATGCTCAAGGTCTCGCATCTAAAAAACCCTTGAATGTATAGGGAACGCAAACAACACGATAGTAATACCCTGAACTTTATATAATGCCACAACCGCATCGCTTCCTGAGAGCAATCTTCTCCTCAACTAGCTAATCGTAAAAAGGTTTGCTAAGATTTCCATCTCATATGAGGTTATTTCTGCTATTTATATCAATCTACTTTGTAGTCGTTTTTACGCGCAACAAAACCCTATGCCTCTCAACTCTTCGAAAATCTTCCTAGCTTTATTCAATTGCGCGGTATATAAGGTGCCGTCAAAATCTTTTAATTTTGTTTGCAATTGTGGAGGCAAAATAAATTTCGTTCCCACAAACTTTGACGCCGGGACGTTTAAACTCGTATTGCCTGAGGAAACTGGAAAGGACTTTTTAAAAATATGCCACAATTTAGGTAGCAATACGAAGACCGTCTACCACTTACATCAAGGTTCGATAAATAGAGCTCAAATGTTGTACGTTTTCAACGATATTCCTACTTTGCGTAGCATTTAAAAAGTCGAAATAAATAAAAAATCTCTGATCATTAAAATGTCTGATTGGCTGTCCGAGGACTTTGATGACTTGTTCTAAGCAGAAAGCATCTTTTCCAGGCTTTCTGGCCCGAAGTATTGATCCACTTCTCCAGGCCACTGTCTGCACCTGAAGACAAACCTCAGCCTTGATTTGGCGAGCAGAAATTTTATTGTACCAATTACCATCCAAACAGACAAGACCGACTTCGAACCCGCACTCTGAGAGAATGTACTAAGTTTTACTCCAGCGTCGCTCCTTGGTTGGGCAGTTTATGCCCCCAGACGGTTCGCCTTCAGTCGTCTTTCGCGCAAGTGATATGAAAACCGCCTACAACGGTACAGCCGCCCTCACCGTGTGCCTTAAAGCAGAGTGGGTTCAGGGACAGGAACTTGCGTCGCACCTGTTGCACTCCTCCATTTCTCATCCTTCTGGGCCTGGTGTCAAAACAGAGTCAAGAAGACCGGAGGCAGAATCAGGGGCGGGTGGCTGTCGGGACGGGAGCCGGCGCCTATGGGTGTCAACACACCCTCACTCACGATTAGCAGTTGTTGTGAGTGCTCAGTCCAGTAGCGCGTGCCAGACCCTAATTTGTTCCCACGTGGCTCTCTTTGATGGAAACCACCTACGGACGGCCTCCCAACACCGAATTCCCATGGGGAAGACGTGTTGTCCTACCATGCAAGGAGGGCATTAGAGCGGAATTCCAATTCTTATTTTCCTTATCCACAGTAAGTATTGGCAGATACTGTTTTCTAGGGCTAGGGATGACCGCAAAACGGTGAATGATCTGGGAGCGGTGGAGGATCTAGTCACCTGGCATGCTATACGACATGCCAGTGACGTGACAAAAGCCACCATCAAAAGTTCTATGTCCCAATACACTGGAATAAAAACTCCGTGCTCTGTCGGGAAATCTAAGAAGGCCTCGTCGGGCGGTGGAACACCGAACACCACTTACCAGATTCAGTACAAGTCCCCTAAAGCAAAGTATGTCGGATGAACTAGCTAACAGTCGGAGACGGCATACATTTGCGCTTTGCTAAATTTGGAATCGACATCACATGTATCTGAGCGTTAACGGAAAATGCAGTCAGACTGACGTTTATGACCTTGTTCACGAGCATGGAATTTATAGACCATTACTACATTATCCTCTCCAAATGTCCGGCGCCACGCCTGTATCCCTGTAACGCCTATAGTTTGATCCCACGCAAATGAAAAATGAGCATTGGTATCGGCAATAAAATGGGAGTCAATGTGGGAGGACCACCAGGCCAAACATGAAAGACGAGATTATGAACCAATCACGTGCCTCGAAAACCTCTCTGACACGCAGGTAAGAGGATTGGGGAGTGTTAAGGGCCTAAAACGCTTAAAGGATGAACAAAAGAGTTCGCATCACGTGGAAGCGTGTGTGTCCAACTGCGCTAAAAAACAGTTATTTCTTCCTCAGTTTTTAGAAACTTTTATTCTCGTCCTCTTTTAAAATTTGCGCTGGTAATATTTTTCTTTAACGGATTCTTCTGAAACAGTAGTTGTTTTATTTGAATTCTGAAACAAGCAGCTCCTGAATGCATTTATACTACGGATACTGCAGGAGCGTTTTTTTAAAAATGGTCTCAGGGCAGTTGTTTAGACCGGAACTCGATTAAACCCCTCTGAATAATTTAGAATGAAGGTAGAAGCGCAAAGAAGCGCGGATCAAACAAGCTCACGCGCTGATCCAGATGAAGAAAATAAATTCTTTGTGCCTCAGATTCATAAAAGAGGCAAATTTTGAAATTGTCTTTTTGTTTCTGAGGTAAATGATGCGCGAACATGGGATGAATTTTTCGTATCAAGGCTTTTTGCGCTCGGTTCGACAAATGCTAGGGGCATCCACAAGACGTCGAGGGGCAGTCAGCGAAGTGCAAATACTTAGTGGTTCGCCATATTAGCAGTACAGATGATAGCTAAAAGCCCGAACACGCGTGTTTTGACGATTTGGTGTCGATGCATGACGCGAGTGCGAGGGGTCCGACCCAATAGCGTGTCCCGCGAAGACGCTTACCGTGTGCTTGCTGACATATAAATCCCAGCTTCTATGCTGTTTTGTTTAATTTCTGGAGAAATCAAACGTGGGAGAAACCTCCCGGAACAAAGCCTGTTTCTAATCTTTCTGTGCAGATCAGAAGAAAAGATTTTTGTATTGGATGGGAAATCATCTACTCATAAACTGACCTTCTCGAAAATGCATGTAATGGAGTTATCAACGAGTGGGTGACAGGAATGAGGAATTTTTTCATTCAGGCTATATCACCACGAGATGGGTGCTGGAGGCGTTCTCTTTTATGCTCCTCTATGGGCACCGATTCCTCTGAGGTACAAACTCGGCATACAGGCGAAACTGGTTGATGTAGCTCACCTCATAATCTGAGAGTGGGAATCCGAGGACAATTATAGGGCGTTCCCGAAGAATCTGCGAAAACCGAACTCCTGGGACGGTACCGTGTCAAACGTTGCCAAAAGTCTTATTGCCGACATAATGCCTTAAAGTGGTTGTTGTTGTAAAACATTTGTATGTGCCTGACCAATGCAAGTTCTTGCTTCTACAGTGCGTGACCTATCTCATGAATTATACTCCTCCCTTAAGTGTAAAATATAAAGAAGACGTGATTTTCTATTGATTGACTAAAAGAAAGCATATTTTTGCTTATGGTTTCTACAAGATATATTTAAAATTTGCAAGACCATCGAAAATCAATGGGAAAAATGCATGCTACTTAAGTAGTCATTTTTTACCGAACACGCTTTCTACAGGAGATTGAAAAGAAGTGCATTTCAAAGCCAACATCTTGCCAAGTCCAAAATGCTATAAGAGTATGCCTTAAGATAATCAGTATCACAACCGCGACCAAGTAATCCTTCCTAATCGAAAACGCATTTCAGAATTCCAGCCAACATTTCATGAGATAGGTCACGCACTGTATATGCAACGCAACGAAACATATAAATAACAAGGTTCTGCTGATGTTCAATCAGAAACGCATATTTTTTCACCCACATACTTGTTGTACAAGTTGAGAGTCATGGGCGTCGGCGGCAAACTTCTCAAATGGCTCGAGAATGTCCTCGTCGGCCCTTCCTGAATTGTCCGCATAGAACAACAGGAATCAAGGCGCACATTTATAGAGAGTGGAATCCCACAATGCTCAGTTCTCGGACCAACCTTCTTTCTCTTCATTAACGATTGTGTAGATGGGTTGGACTGTGATAGTGCCATGTTTGCAGATGATGTACAAATCTGGAAAGCCATCCGGAATGCTGCCGATGAGACCAACTTCCAAGACAGTCTTTGTCGATTGGACGAGTGGTCCCGCAGATGACTCTTGTCCTTCAATTTGAACAAATGCACCATACTGCGCCTCGGAAATCAGACCCATAGTACGCGGCAGTGCCATCTGAACGGAATGCCACTCCGGTAAGCAAAAACGCAGAAAGATCTCAGAGTCTGGGTTGCAGACAGCCTAAAGCCCTCTACACAATGTTGTAAGGCGGCTAAGGCCGAAACTTCAGTGCTATACCCCATCAAGCGGGCATTCGCAGTTTTTGATGAAGACTGCTTTTCCCAATTCTTCGGCACGTTTGTAAGGCCGCATCCCGAATATGCAATTCAGGCCTGTAGGCCATGGACGCATCAGGATTACAATCTGCCCGAAAGGGGTACAGAGGCGAGCAATAAAATTAACAGGAGGTCAAAGTGCACTGCCATACGAGATCATTTAACTAACCTTCATCTCTATTCTCTGACTTATAAGCAGGTGCGCGGAGACTTGATACAAACTTTCCGTATAGTGCGTGGCTTGGACTGCGCCCTTCAGTGCCATGACTTTTTCCAACTCGCCACAACAACTAACCTCAGGGGACATCCCTTCAAGCTACGTGTGCCCCAGGGTAGATTGAATGTAAAAAACTGTCTTCTCCAACCGTGTCGTGGAACCGTGGAATAACATGTCCGAGACGATTGTCATGTCTCCATCTGTGGGGACATTTACATGTCGGCTTGACAGACATACGCAGCAGCAACAAGCGGACTATGTGACTTTGTAGCCATGAGACCAGTGACCTATGTGAATCAATGTCTGCATTCACTTAATGCCGTAATTTCTTCACATTTTTGCCATCTAAAAGATTTTTATGTACAAATAGGGAGTTCAACGGTGTAAGCCTATTTCCCTCAAATACACTGACTGACTGAATGATACTTCCTAAAATGTCTGATGGAAATACTTAGAGGGACGCAATTTCGGCGCAAAACGGATGGCTAGTGTTGATAAACGTATCTGGTCATTTTGGACGAGTTGAATGCCGTGAGCCTTATTGGTTGGCCAGGCACGATGCGTAGAAATGCCCTTCTTTCTAAGAAAATGTGTTTCTAGGTTATATTTACTACAAACATGATAGCTCGAGCAAAGCGATTTCACAAGCTACCGAATATTGTGAACCCCCCATGCATAAGTACACCGATTTTCCTATGAACAGATACAGGTCTGATCAAACGGAATAACAGAGAACGTCGTTTGTGGACTTCCAAGTCGACTCTGCTCTCTTTGTAATTAGTACGATGCACAATGTTAAAGGATATGTGTTTTTTGCAAAGTTACGGCTTTGCAAATTCGTGCAACTTTGTGTTCCAAAACAGAATAATTTTCCTTGCCCAGTTTTCATTTTACCAAACCGAAGGTTCTTACTTACAAACGATTATTCTAGAAATTGCTTTGGGTTGTACGCTGTCAGCACAACAGTAGCAACGTATGTCTAACGGAATTTGTTCTATTACACCTGATCGCATATCTTGCGAACCATTTTGACATGCCAATAAAATATAATGTAAAATTCAGTAAAGTATTGACGAGAGTCCCGAACTAGATAAAAAAGGTCTTCCATGTGATAAAAAAACGTTTAATAATCAGTATGGAAAGTATGTGCACGTAGAACCTATTTATATCCCTTCTGAACGTTTCTGTAAAAGAAAACGAATGATGTAGCCTTTCATCAATGAAATTCTGCAAAACATTATTTTAAGTCGGGTGCTTTCGAGTGAATGGCTTTTCATCACTCGTACATCCTCATCGTGGAAGTTTACTTTTTTCAATGATGCGAATACATTTGCAGCTCCGGGTTAAATTAGGACCAAAACTTTAGATGTGGGCGAGTCTGTAAGCACCATTAAGGTACACTTTACTGTGCTAGCTTCACGACCATGAATCAGCTAAAAATACAGAAAGTGAGATATGCTCATTGACAGTTAAAGAGTACCTTTATCCTCGATGGTTTCCAAGATTACTGTATATAAGCTCTTAATTGCTGGAACATTTTCCCCCGATGGAGAAAATATTAAAATGTCACTCTCGTATTTGCTACTTATATATTGCCTAAAAATAGATTAAATTTAACTCAAAATAGAAAAACCCGATTTTGAGCGTTTTAGTTACCACAGTTTATTTTATTTTTTCGCATTTTCACATCACTCCCTATCTTTCACTGTACCGGACATATAGTTTGAATTGTGCGCATTTTAGAAATTCAGGGCATTGCTAAAAATGCTGTCTTTTAGAATGCAAGCATAGCCTCTAATACTGTGTCGTGTTTCTTTCAGCTTTAGGTCGTCTACATTTAATTATACGTTTTACTAAGATCATCTGTCAGTTAGCCAAGGCCACAAGCAACTTTCCGAAAATTTCGCGTGCTTGACCGTGTACTGTACTGAATGTTTGTGATATCTGCCTTTTTCATTAACCTAGATTATTTTTACTTTTATCGTCAACTGAAGAAAAGCGCAAGTCAAAAAGACACCAAAATATCATTATTTAGGTTAGAACCCTCGTCCTAGGCCGACTCACAAATATAAGTGGTTGCTTTTTTCATGACCGGAATCCTGACGTCCAACGACGATAATTTTCATTTCTATATAAAATTCCTCTCTCACTCATCGTAATACTTGTGATGCGCGTTTAATGCAAACACAATTCAAATTCACCTGCCTAGCCATAAATTAGAGTGATCTAACCATCGCGAACAATGCCGTCCACCGTAAGCTCGTAGCATGGCGGGCGCAGAAACGAAAACTTACGCGTGAATTAGTTTAAGGTGATTGCAAACTTGCGCAGTATTTTCAGCACTCTCTTCTCCTCCACACTCCTCTGTGCGACGACAATACTAAGTCGAGACGACGAGAGGTGAGATCGATCGATTAATAATTATAAGCTAGGCTGAATTAGCCGAGTTACGGCGTTTGTGAGCGAATACTTTGGTCACATGTGTCGAACACATAGTGGCACAGCTGGGGTTACTAAAACACTGCCGTCCTCGGTTTAAAATTTTTCCCCACCCTTGTCGTCTGTAATTAAATGAAATTAGATTAGCATTACGAAAGCATAGTCCAAGTTGTTAGTTCAGGCTTTGCTTGAAAATGCTTCGTGATTCTGTTTGTATAGGAAACCGCTACGACAGCTGAAGCATTTGGTTCAGTGTGAGTAAATAAATGTGTGAGTTTTCATAGAATGAAATAAAGGTCACATATATCTCATTTCTCACCTCGCTGTTCGAAGTTTTCTTTACTGCTCCAGTTTTCACTAAACACAAAGCGGAATGTGTTATGTAAAATGTAAAAATTTGGTTTATCAAACAAAGTTATCTACTACAATCCTGCATTTTTTCTAAGTATGTATATGTATTTCTAACTTACGCAACCTGACCCTTCGTTATAAATGCAAAGTTAGTAGCATTGACTTAAAACTTCATCGCCTGTCTGGACCAAAAATTAATCAAGCTCTTTGCCTGCATTTTCTGTGTTTGATTATCGCTATCCCCTGTCCCACCGTCCCATGGTAGCGTCTACAAGCGGTAACACCAGAGGCCGAAAAAATCGTTTGTTTGAAAAAGATACAGTGCTATAAGAAATAGAAGGTAGTGGTATGCATGCCTTTTTAAAAAGAGTACATATTTCCTACCGACAAAATGATGTTTAAAATAAATTGTGTGCATTCAGGCTGTCTTTGGAGACGCCAAACAGTTTTCCACGCCTAGTTTGCCCAAGTTTTTATGTTTAGACGGGTAATTTAATCAGTCATAGTCTACTGCTATAGTGATGCAGAGAGGAAATTGCTGGAATACCTTGAGTTTTTTGAGTTTTGTTCCCCAGTTACCTCGCTTGACAGTCCGATGATTAATCGCCTGAGGATGTCGCTTGGGGAAGTGTTCATTCCCTTAATGAAAATGTATTTTATACTATATTTTCCTATAAACGTGGTGAAAATGAACAATTTTATGAACTGTTAATTTGCTTTTAATTGACTTATTTGTCAGCAGAGGAATTTAGCTAGTGGAAGAGCCAACTTACCAGGTGGAAATGTGGGCAGAATATTGGTTCTTTTACCCCAGTTTCATTTGAGACTTATGCAATGCCAAGGCCACAAGACGCTATACTGCTGGTCTTGTGGACACAGTAACGCGTCTAGGTTGCCCACTCTATGCTATGTAGCCGCAGTAATAAATCAGTAGAAACTGAACTAAGACCTGCCCGCTGATCTAACGATTATTAGATCGTCTCTTCTGATTATAATCCCTTTCTGTGCATTAAACCCCAGGATTTTAATTATGAATATGCTCGAACGACTAAAGTAGCCAGCTGGTTGTATGTCCATGAGGTTCGAAGTCCTTTTGTCCGGATGATGTAGAGAATTAAGTGTTCTATTCTGAAAAGTTAACTGAATCATTTCACAAAAGCAGCAAGGTGTAAATTTTGATCGAAGGCAAAAAGTAAGAATACCACCATGATACGGCAAACAAAAAATAATTCCTTAAAAATATTTAATACTACTTTTTCCGAAGCAGTGCAGTGATGAAGAATTTTAATGAAAATAACCTACTCCGTTGGGCAGATTTTTAAAAAATCCCAATTTAATTGTGTATTAATGCGGCACGCTGGAATTAAAAAGCACCCTATAAATTCTGCAATCTCAGAAAATAGGTTACTATATGCTTATGGATAGCACTGGCGCAAGGCTGTTCAAAGACCATAGGAATCCACAGGACGGTTTACTTTTAAAAATACACAAATCGCCTGCCCAAACGAAAGCAAATTAGTTTATTCTTTTACCACTAAGTTAGGCAAAACGCAAGATTTTGCCAACAAATGCAAGCTTAATTTGCTTGAAGAAACGCAGCGATTGCAAAACAGCAAAAAGAATAACAACTGATGAACAATGTCCGTAATGACGTGCCATACTTGCCAGTAAATGCGAGATCCCCTAACTTCTTGCTGCTGTAGTCATTTTAAAAGACGAATTCAATTTCCAAAAATTTAAGAGAGTTATACCGTCTGAGTGGTGATGGAGGCTTTCTGTTGGCCACTGACGGGAGATGGTGAACTAAGTTATTCAGAAACGTATATAAATGCTTCATCATTGTAATCTTCGGAAGACTGTGCTGGGAAGCTCAACTAAAGTAACTTAAAAAATAGCAACCTGTGGACCTATCAAACATAAACGTTCAAAATTCGGACATCGAAATATGAAGTCTCAACGGAAAGTAGTAGGGAATGCCCCGCAGTACTTCTGGGTCAATTACTTTTTTCAATTACGCGTGTCTCTGGGTATTGCAAGCGGCGAACTAAGTAAATGACTACAGAACTTTCCTAAAGAACGATTGCCTCGCGGAGGTCTTTTTATTCAGGCGAGACTGTGTTAGGTAGAAAAAACTCCCTTATTATGCAATCTACTACGGTCCAGTGGTTTTGATATTCCCTTTGGGGATGTCGGCTTCCGTTAAATTGTCGGTTTGAATTGTAGACAGGCCTACCACCCACACACACGTCGCTATTCTAATTACACCACTTAATGCAAACCCGTAAACACTCGTTTTTTCCTCGCGGCACGACGAATTAGACGAACATCCATTGAGGAGAAAATAATTTATACCACAATGACAACAACAACAAAATTCGAATCTGGGGTTTTTCGCCTGCATCGTCCCAGTGGGTTTAATTCTCATGGTAGTAATCGCGGTAAAGCATTCGCTTGATTCATGGGATGAATGCGTTCGTTTTCTGAGAACAAACTGGTTTCAAGCGTGTCTAATTAGTCGAAAGGCAGACGTCATCCATCCACTACTGTCTAAATTTATTCTCGTTTTTAATCCAAATTTTGTTGTCGCTTTCAATTTCAAGTGTTGCGATGATGCATTCCTTGCTGAGCAGAGTACCAGCTCGTCCATAAAATCAGAGAGATGTCATTCTTCATCCATCGTCAGGCTCTCGGTTCCCTAGATCACATTAAGGTTGATGGCATATTCATACTCTTTTTCCTCGAGTCATGAGAGTACGAAAATGAGACTTTCCTACATCTTTCGGGACGATTTTTTAATTCTTAGCCCCTTTGGCCCACAGTTGCAGCTACACTGCGTGCTTTTGTGATTGTGGGTGTGTGTGCTTTGGTTCACACCATTCAGACTCAAACTTAGGAGGTTCAGAGTTTCCGAAATGCTTTCGGGAGATCGGTTGGGGTCACCGTTTATCATCCTGACGAGATTTTAAAAAATATCCCTCTCAGGACCAGACTGACAGGCAATTTCAGTTGGCATGAGTATACGTGAGTGAGGCTTTCCTCGGAACGCATAAAATTTCTGCATGATCTAACAGATATTTTGGGCCTTGGCCAATTGATTCACATAGGTTTAAGAAATTCTGCAACCTAGTGTAGCTAATTTAATGAGCTTAGAAAGTCGGATGACTTAATTAATCGTTCATAAAAGGTTTTTCAAAGATCCTTCATCATGAAATTGGGATGAGTTGCTAGTTCGAAATCAAAAGTAGGCGTTTCCCTTAAGTCCTCTCAATTCGCATTTCCCTCTCATTAAATCTAAACTATCAGTTCCTTTGGGTGTCTTTTTCATGTTAAAATTAAAGATAAGGATTCCTTCAATTTTACTTCTTTTTATAGTTAACAGAAGAGAAAAAACGCAGCTTTGTCACCAACTGCTTTACATTTATCTCCAAAGCCATGAAATATATCTAGCTTTTTTCAATGATCTCTGCAGACAGGAAACGATCTATGCTCTTCATTCTTTTTCGGCCTGTCTCAGTAGTTTTGCCTACGTGTTTGCAATGACTGAAATAACGACCCTAGCCTCAAAACGCTTCACAATTTAAACATTATTCACATCTGAGACCAACTGCCCCACCCCAAACAGTAAAACGAAGAGGTTTTACAGTCCGACAGTTCCTTCTTTGAAATTACTGCAAACTTTACAATGATCCCTCTAACTGCATAGGTCAGACCGAAAGCGCCCTGCGCTCACGCAGACACGAATATAAGCAGACGGTACGACGGAGCCACAAATAATCGCAAGTGGCTGCCCGCATCTTCGAAACGGATCATGAGTTTAACGTCGCAGTCGCCGAAATAATCGCCCACGCCGGAAGAGAATCGAGTCCAACATTTACCAAGGTCTGGACATCGAATGGGAACCCAGCCAGTCAATAAATCGATCTGGCGCAGGCATACGGAGCCCTGCGCGGCCACCTCCAGACCTGTGTCACTTATCGCTGATTGGACAAGTACACCCCATGACTGCCGCTGGTTCTGTTGCCGCTGTCCTCTCTGACAATGAACTCCTGCAGGAGTCCGAAGGCTGAGAAGAACGAACAAACTGTCCCAGTGCTCGACTGGAACTCAAGCATTCCCCTCAAGTCAGGAAAAATCACGCTGTCCACCTCTTTCTTACTTGCATAGGCACATCGGCGCTTGCGTAACCATACATTTTCTGTTGTGGAAATGACGTTCAATGGTTAGGTTGCGAGATAAACTGGTCGCGCTGCACTTTGAGGTTCAATCCAGAGCCCTTACAAGCGGTCACACAGCGGCCAGTGCGGGAAGATGTACCGACCTAGACAACGGAGACTGCAGTGCTCATTTTCGCCTAATTAGCCGTCGTTAGCCAAAAGTACCCTGCCCCAGGTTTAGGGAACTTGGAATCTGAATTCGGTTCCTCTGGCCATTGGACTTTCTACAATTGACTCACGGACCTGATGTCATGTTAGTTTGCCATACCAGTCTCCCCTATCTTTTTCGGTACTTCCTTCCTGGCTGCAATTTTTATTGCTGAGGGATTTCCTATCCTACGTCGGGCCTCCGCATAGACTGTAATCTTCCCAACAATTACGATATTTATTACTTATATCAAACTCGTAGAAGAGAGAAAAACCATACAGCTGATGGTGACAGTTCCCGGTTACTGGCTACATGACATTCACCTTAGTCTGCTTCACCTAAAAAGTACTTCACAATAGATGACTTAACTCACGAAACATTAAGTAAAATTTTGAAATGTGCTTCCGGTTAGAAAGATTACCTTTTTGGGCTTGCAACATTGCTCGACATGCAAATTTTATCCATACTGGCTTTTGGATTAAAGTCTGTCGGATCACCCAGGAAATATATACTCTCCACAAATGGCTGCTTAGGGGCATGGATTCTTTTTTCTATTCATTGCCCACGTCGTGTCGATTCGGACACTTTTTTACAGAAATCGTGCAAAAAAACATTCCTGTCCATACCTCATCTGTGGCAAGCAACCTCTTCTGTAAGTCATATGCCTGAAGAAATCGTATCTTTCCGGATTAATATATTATAAATGGAACATTTTGGGACCATGAAATGTTTCTTCGTTGTCTCTGGAGTACACAATGTAACTGATATCTGCTGTAAGGTTTATAAGTATAAGGTGTTATCGTACTAACAGCTTTAGGGGTCGCATGATTTTCCTTAAGGGACAGAGTGTACAACGTGTAACTCGAAAACCTCAAGCGCACATGCGACAGCAGGAAAATATTAGTATTAATCTGGAACTCATATATGATATTTTAAGAACGGGTTATTAATTTAAAACTTATATGAGAGAGGATGTGTTCAAATATAATTTAAATCAAGCACAATGAAATTTGCAACGACATTCAAGAAAGCATGTACACAACTTGAGAAGCTATTTCTTGAAGTATGCTGTTTGTAAGCAGCCTGGAAGAAACGCGTTCAAAATCTAGAAATCTGGCATGATTTAATTTTTTTAGAATCTTTATTCATGTCAATCAGCATTGCAACCCTAACCGCATGCTACCTTCTAACTAAATGCAAATTTTCTAATCTCAATTAATGTTTCATGACGTCGACTTTAAGGGTGTGTATGAGACTGAGCCCTCCATAGGAAGCATCGTACTCGCAGAGAGGGAAGCGGACATGTGTGGTCTGAAACGCATGAACCAACATACATTTGTTGTAGTACATGCGTCCGAAGGCACGGTGGCCATTGCACGATTGACCAACCCCCTCTCACTGAGGCCATGTACAAAGCCGTCCCTTTGGTTAAGGACAAACGGATTCTTCACGTTTAACCACACAGTTGAGGTCAAGGTTACAATACTGGAGACAAATTGTTTCGTTTGTTCGTGTGAACATTTAAAGTACTCTGCAAATGAATGAACCTCTCCTGAGAACGGAGTACACAGGAGGCGGTGAAGATGCCCTTATACCCCATCGCCTTTATATTAAACCCTACCATCGAGATCCGATCATTTCAATTTTGCCAATTTTCTAAAGGCGAACAGGCAGACTATTTGTGGAAGCAGAGACAAACACGTGAAGGGCAACGAACGTTCAAAGCGATGTCATTTTGAAGAATCGGAGGTTTTTCAGGAATTTTTGGCTTGTCAACAGTACGAAATGACTGAATGGGGGACCGTATAACGTGCAGTCATGTAACAAACGGTTTACTTACGAAAGCAAAGGATCTAACCCCCGTAAGAGCCATTCGGCAAGCAGGTACTAGGAAACAACTTCGGGAAAAATGCGATCGCAAATCTAGATGGACCACAAGAAATTCCCAGAGGACGGCAAAAAATAACTAAATGAAGGGGATCAGAAGGAAAAGAGAATGGGGGAAGTAGGGAAAAAATAAGAACGAAGAACGTGACAATGATGCTGATGATTGTTGGAACTTGAACAGTAATAGTGGTTAGAGAAGGGGGAGGAATAAGAAGGAGAGGGAGAATAAGAACGGGAAAATGTAAAAGGGAGGCGTGGGGTCGGGCGGCACAAAGCCTCTGCGTGACTCTGCAATTCACCTTCATACTTCACTTGCTATTAACTGCAAAACATTTGCACGGTTAACCGCAGTCATGACTGTTGGGAAGGAAAGGCGAATACGTGAGGTAGGAGAAATAATACTCATATAATTCATCAGGCAGTCCTCAGCCCTTTTGAAGCCTTTGATGACCCTACCCAACCCCCTGGGAGTTGTGGTCGGCCGCCATAATTACACCAGCCACCTTATTTGCTTTGGGGTTCAAATAAGCCAAGGCCGCTCAATTTACTCACAAAGGCTCCTACGGCAAAACAACCTCATCTAGCCCCATGACGCCGCTCGATCGACTGCAGCTCGGACACACTTGCGTCCAGACAGTCAGAACTGCCTGTGCGCCACGCAAATACGCCAGCCCTCGGGTGATGCAACAAAAAAACCAAATGTGCAAAATTTGAACTTGCTTCACAAGTCAACTGAGGCAGCTATTGCCCGTCTCTCTTGGACTCCAGGACACGCTCCGGTCTCCCCTGTGGCCATTTCTGTCCGGGACAGGAGATCGGGCGTCAGCGCGCAATGAATTCTCCATCCTAGAGCCTTACGTCTACTCCTGCTGTCTAGGAATTGGCCAGCTGTCTGTAGCTCCCGGAGACACAACCACCACCTTCAACCGTCAAAGGCTAACGCTTTTTAGCATAGCAAGACACCGGATTTTAATGCAAAAGTCCGGCATTTATTTTTTACTGCACGGATCTGGTCTCCTTTTGCGCATATGAGTCGTTTTCTTTGGTAATCTATAGGCCGGAGGCTCTCTTGCCAGTAGCTAATTGATCTTTGAATCTACGGACTTCACCCTGAGATTCCGGTTAGCCAAGGCATTTAAACGGACTAAGCAAAGTATTGCAAGCCTAGGCAAGACTCACTACGCTTTGGGTTGCAAACTGTTTCTGTGCTTCTTTCTTAGAAAGGCTGCCGTTATCTACGAATACCCCCGTCCGGTCTATTTGAGTTCAGGAGCCCTGAGAAAGCCCCGTCAGGGTAGTAAACACTCGTAGTTTAAACATTCAAGAAGGCATCTCCTCAAGCATGAGATCAAAACCATTTGAACACATCATACTTTTGATCTCGGAATTTTTTTATTAACATTCATTGCACAGACTGCCAAATCATCTACTTGTACAGGCGAAAAACTGTTTTCTGGGAAGCTGTTAGGAAGGAAATACCGTTCTACTTTCGACCCGCCAATCACGTGCGTTGAGTCAAAAACAAATTTGCGGTCACGTTTGAGACTGCATAAAAAAGCCTCTAACTGTACATTCAGCAGCATCTCTATTGCCACTAGATCAGTAATCACGATGCAATAATTAATCATGCAATTAGAGCGGTTAATAAGGTAGACAACAGCCCAAAAACACAGCTTATACAAACAAATCGTGGGTTCGGAAATGCAGTTAAAAGGAAGCAGATGCAATCGATGGAACAAACTTAACCGCATGGCGTTTCGGACTCATACTGACCTACTCCAAGTTCGCAGGGAATTTCTGGGGAAATTAGAAAGTAACAATTTGTAAATTGGAGCAGTGACCAGAAAGCAAACGGGGAAGGCTGGAGGATCCACTGAATAGTCGAACCCTTCGCAGTTGTGGTGTGCAGTGTCAGAACACGGGCGAAACACGCTTGTCTGGACTTTTAACGAGAACCTGTGCTGCTAGTATGGCATCTTGTAACCCTAAAATAATTCGTTGGTAATATTGGAGCCGTGAATTCCGATCGGAAGTGACGCCCACATTCGACAGGAAGAATCCTGTCAATACTCGACCTGCTACCGTGACTGGAGACACTGCTTCATGTTGACGAATATTATTTTTTTTCCTACTTTAAAGCATAGTCCGGTGTGTTCATCAATGCTCATTCACCTGGACGCCTTTAAGTGCGTCTGGCCTGTCCTCGACTTCGTCAACTTCTTCCTCAACCTTCAAGGACCAGATTGTTGTTCATATGAGTGGCCAGAAAAATGCATTTGTACATCAGATTTGCCGACGCCCTTTCTCCCCGTCTGCATTTCCTCTCCACGTGACATGTAGAACCGCCGTCCGCCTCGTTCCCCGTCTTTCTACTTATTTAGTAGATCAGTTCGCGGTACAAACTCCGTATCCCAACTACTTGGAGTCTTTTATTCCATATCACTCCTCTAACGTTCTAACTCAGATCATAAGGTTCCGATTCCAACCCTTCAGTTGATGAAATTCTGGGTGTTTTGAGCAATTACTATTTCATTTTGTGTATGTCGGGTATGTCTGTGTGTTGAAGCTTAGGCCTTTCGCTCGTAGAAAATGCACAACTCACGTTAATTTTCTCCGGCGTATACTGCCTACATAGGTAAGAATTACAGTGAAAAGCTTGGCAATCCTTGTAGTAACGATATAAGGTCATATTTGCAATCTATGGTAGAGCCTCTATTACTGCTTCCTCGTCGCCTGCAATTGTCTGAGAAGGTAGCAAAACATGAAGGGCTTGCATTCATCTACTTCTGGCTACCTCTTCTGCTCACTGATGAGTTCACTGCTGATTTATGATTCATCCGAAAGGCTCCGTCTCCGAGTTTCACACACACGCACACGACGACAGTTCGACCGTCACAACCGACGGCGTCCATCGTGTGCTCCACAGCTAGGTGTAGCAGTCACGGCGACTTGCGCCTGAATTAGTTCATAGTGAGAGTAGACTTGCGCAGCATCTACCACACTCTCTCTCTCTCTTCCCCACTCCACCCCCTGGACCCGGTGTCAAGACAGAGTCGAGAAGGCCGGAGGCGAGGGAGGGCGCAGGTGGCTGGCACGGCCGGACCCGCATCAATGCGTGCCACCACACCCCCTGGTCCAAAACATACACTTGACCATGATTTGTCACCACCACCACCACCAACAACAACAACTCCCCTGAGGCCCTGATGATCCCAGAGACCATTGCAAGTAAACCAATTGACTGTTCTAAGGAGTGTGTCATACGTCAATGCCGACATTTTCATTGTCTAATCAATCTTGCATGAAAATTGTGTGCAGAGGCTCAACAAGCTTCGATTCTCGCCTATCGGCCGTAAGAAACAACAAGCGCAAACAAGCGACTAGGGCTGAATCCGATTTAATGCGTGGATCATCTGCACACTTCGACATTAAACTAAGATTCAGTGTTTTATATTCGAACATATCCAGAGATGTTTTGGCAAATTTTGAATAATTTACACTGACCCAACTGTGAAAAACTCGGCGCCTCAATGGGCCAGTATGGGTTATTCAAAATCTGCCAAAACATCAATAAATTACATAAGCTTGGTAGTTATCTGATGGATTCTATATGGATTTCTTTGGAAATCCTGTTTGGACAGTCAGCTTACTGTGAGAGATTTGGTGGATTCCAAACACTACAGTAGGTTGGGCGGGTAACTTGACTCAAATTTGATTAAACTCACGTATCCCGATGGGGCCTCGTGGCTCGGGTGGCTAGAGCGTTGGCTGCACCCAAACCTTTCCCCTGCCGTCGTGGATTCGAATCCCTCTGAGGTCAGCGGGTGTTTCACAATTGGGTCAATGTGAATAATCCAAACATATTCCCATTCACGGTACGGATAATAACGCAGTCGACAACTATCGCGGCGGGGACCATAGGTACATATTCTTTTGCATTCTAATACTGATTGCGAATTTGTAAAAATTTAAAGAAACCTCGTGTACATCAGTGACAGATTCCTTTATTTATACCATCACTTGCGCGTTCTGGTAAATGACACCTGGGGGTCTTTGCTCTGCTCTTTTAACGGGCGTTGGAACCAGCAAAAGCGAGGACTCAAAATTAAAAAAAACGACGCTTTTGTCGTCTTTTATTCGCTGTTCGCTGGACCCATCATCCAACGTGCTTTGTCTTAGAAGGATGCGGTTCACCATACTCTATTCAGCGAAGCCTGGCCTAACTGCCAAAGCAGATCACGGAAATGTTTAAAAACACTTTTGTACTTCTGCGCTTTGTCACAGCAAAGCATTTACTGCGAAAGCATTTACTCTTGGCAAGACATTTGAGGCGGTTTTTTCTCGCCAACCATTGCAACATTTATCCGAGGTTATACAACGGTGATGAGATGAATTCGTATAGGAGTAATAATTGAACGAGCAACCGTGATCATGCAGACTTTTCAAGCTCAGATCAGCCCCTCCGAATCATTTTAAACGAGGCAGCTTAACCTCCCGACCCCTTTTAATGATTAAGGATTTGGACTTTTCGAAAAGGCAAAACCAAACGAGTTTACATCCGTACATTTAAGCGTCCGCATTTCCTTTTCGGCATACCTTTTCAGGTTCTAAGCACGCGGCATCTGTCATCTACTACGACTGCAACTCAGAGAATTTAATTTTTCCGATCGCCTGTATGTTTTTCGCCTTCCAATGTTGTCTGTTTTTCGCTTTGGTTAATCAAGTAGTCTGGACGCAGAGCAAACAGACAATTTTGACATGAAGTTTGTTTTGAGAACTTTATTTACCCTCGCAAGCACATACACACGCCTCTGCAGTCCTATGCTAGCCGGAGCAAGTCCTGAAGGTTGATTTGCATGAAGTATTCAAAGTTAATCTTCTCGGACAGGACCAAGATGGTGGAATTTTCCGCGAGCTTACACTGTCATCATCAATAAATCAGACGTTGCGCAGTTGGTTGGAGCGGGGTTAAGCTCTTGTCCAAGATGAAAAATTCATACAATTTATTGGTCGGGCTTGTCAGGTAGCAAATCCAGGATTGCGTCAATACATGTCCAGTTCTTCAGAAAATTAGCTGAAAACTGTATGATGCTTTATAAAAGTCAGATTAAACTTTACACGGATAGTTGGACGCATTCAAAGCAGCCGCAGACTAAACAGTTTCGTTGTTTTCAGACTGTTCTAGTCGCCGATCTGGCAAACGGGTTGGTCTACGTGAAGTGTTCAACAGCAACCTTCTCCGAATAAAATCGACATTTTGAGCACTTTTGCAGGCTTTTCCAGCTATCAAAATTGTCAGTAGGGCGTTCTTGAATAGCATTCCCTCCTTATCTTCTTGGTGACTCCTTTGGCACGCTATATTTCGGCTAATTAAATCCAGCGTGTTGCGGTAATTTCATTTATCTATCTTTGACTATCTTATTTTTCTCCATTAAAGGGCTTGGTATTTGTAACCAAGCGAGCCAGTTTGGAAATATTGCTTTGAACTTTCTTGCAATCTTTTTTGTGATTTTGACCCAGGAGAAAACTATTTCAAAGTAATATTCTGAAAGGGCCATTTTAGCTGAAGATGAAAAAATCGTGAGAGGCGTGAAGAGTTGATGCCAGCAAATGAACCATCAGCACCCTCTCTCGTCCTCTAAATTTTGGTAAGCGTTACCACATGTAAAGAACGTCTCGAAAACCGTCAATCGCTTCCTTATGTCGCTTGTAGTTAGAGTTTTATAGAGACCAAAATCAACTCTCACGTGTCAGGCAGTAAGGCTGAAAGTCCCACTGCCGCATCTGGAGTCGTTTTTCGGGTCTGATTCAGTCGCTGTCAAGACAACCCTGTCGGGAATACGGGGAGCTCATTCTAGACGTGGATAGCTGAACATGCGGAAGCAGTGGTGATGAATGCCGCTAACTGTCAGATCGCGGCTCATTCGACGGGACCTGGCCACATATTTGGGCTTTAAATTCTCACAAGAGGTGACAATCCCGCGAACCGCGACCTACTTGAGTCATGGTTCTCCTGCCGCAGCCAGTTAACAAGCGCAGTGACCTCCTGCCCACGTATACTGCGGTGAGACTTTGCCTGGGCAGGGCAGGCTGCCACGCGGGTATCGCGCAGGCGACCAACAGTTCCAGGGACAGAGGGACAAAAAGTCGAGTAATTATCACGCCTAGGATCAAAACGGGTGTCAAATTACAGCAATTAACGACCAGGAGGCGGTCTGGTATTCAAATGTTGCATCAAATGTGACCACAGACGATGAATGCTAGTGCTGATAATTATAGCAAGCCTTTGGCGGCAAGACAACTGCGTCCTGTAAATACTGCGCTCCGATTTTCTCCATTACTCTTATATGCAGTTGCCTCTGATGATGTGCTCGAGGAAGGATCCGGCACAGCGGGCTAATAAACTTCTTGTTCCAACGATCACGTCTTCTTCTTTCTCAGGGTATTGTCTGGCAGCATGAATTGGACTGTCACTGGCCAATGAAGACAACCAACTCGGCCGTGGTCATTCCGACGTCCCTATCTTCATCAGCAAAAATTCGCGACGTAGTAAATGTTACACATCGTCCCGCATAGTCCTGAATCTCCGTCTGCACTGCATGTGCTAAAGGCATAGACATCGCAATTGCCTTCGAGATGAGCTGAACTTTCGATCTCAGAGGGTCATTGGCAGTGGGGGGAGCCGTTCCCTGTCAATGACAGCACGAACCCTTTTTTCAGCAATGCATGAGTCTTTTCAGCCTCAAAAACGAAAAGAATTCAAGCCTTACTTGAAGTTCTTTATCCCCTCTTCTGCATTTCTGCTAGATGACGACCCTTGAATGTCTCAGCAACTGCTACGAACGACGACTCAAGACCAAAAGGGAACAATATGCAGATGAAAGTCGCTCCGGCTTTAGCTGAAGCGACAATGTTGTGTATCCATGGCAGATCGGACGTTTATTGACCGAAATGTGCATTAACAGAATTTCAGCTCTGCACAAACTTAGTACTATTTTTTCAGACCGGAATATATCTGAGTGAGTGGTGATTTATAGGGGTTAAGAAAATTTTTCTGCCGTGTCGGCGAAGAAGAATTTCGTCTTGACTCAACTAGATGGCAAAGAGGGTGTGCCAAAGCCCAAGAAATGTACTGATTAAACGCAGAAGAGAGTACTTATGCGTCGTAAGTACGTATGAAATTCAAGCTCATTTTGCTTCCTATAGCCTGGTAAAATGTTTTTTCCGCAGAGAATCCCCCACAGGACATCCGTCGCTTAATCTTAAACTTTGATTTCCATTTGGTCAGTTAAATCAAATTTATTATCTGATACCGGTGATGCGAGCTTACTCCTATCCAGCAAATGTCGAACCATGATCTACGCAGCCTTGATTCGAATCCGATCGGACACACGGTATGCACCAAAGATCTCAAGAACTAGGCCGAGATAATGGTAAATGTATCAGAAAGAATGGAACTTTTTAACGGCATTGTAATGCAGCCAAGGATAGAACAGAAAACTGTAGCATTTTCCGGAGTCCCCGACAATGACATTTTCAGCAAAATTTCACGAGAAATGCACATCATTCACTAGCCATTTCACGCCTTTTCATGATTTTTTTAAAACCCTGAAAATCGGCAGTTGTTCTGGAGAAATGAAAGAAAACTTTTATTCTTTTTGCCGGTGATTGGGAGTTTGAGTCGAAATAAAACACATCAACTAAAAAATACTTTTTCTAACTTGAATAACTTGTATGTTCAATAAGGTAAACGCATTCGATCCACGTCTGATTCTGCAGACCATCCTTGTCCAGCATATTTTCAAAAGGTTCTTTCTCTTAAAAAAAAATCAGCAATTCTTTGTATGCGGGCTGGTTTGAATGCCATAAATGTCTTTTTATTTGAAACCAAACTAAAAAGCACATCCAAACAAGCAACCCGAAATGCGTCTGAACCTTTCAAGCCCTGATGATTCGTTATTCTCAATATCGGTCCTCTAGGCGGGTAGTTTACTTCAAACTCATTCATATACTATTCTTTTCCAAACCTCCTAGAAGACGGAAACTGCTTCCAAACCAGCACTTGAAGTGAATTGAGCTCTTGTTGCGTACATATCGGTGCCAAAATCCCAAATAACTAAGATCCTTCATTTGTAAGCCTGTAACAGTACTGGCCAAAGGCGCAGACACGCGTTTCGCAAACTCTGTGTCTCCTAATGACACGGCGATAAATGGGGTTTAGTTCTTATTACATGCATGTACTAGCCAGATCTGAGCTCGGAAATAGTGGCGGTCTGAAATCTTGAATGTTTCGGTAAAAGTGAAAAATTGAAAAAGTTTTCCGTAGAAATGGCCACCGTATATTAAAAAATGACGCAAATTATCCTCGAGTGCAAGGCTCATCTTGGTTTTGCATATCATTATTTCATCCTTATCGAAAAAAAGAAACCGAGTGACCTCGGAGAGCCGCCAGTTGTTCTATTAATGGAATTTGAATTTATAATTTAGAAAAGGCCGAAAGGGTCAGCAAATATATGCTTTTAGACATTTGTAGAAAAAAATTACGCAGTGCATGGTTATGTACTCTAACAGAAAAAATTGTGTCATGATGTGAAGGTCGATCTATTGGTATGGAGCATGGCCGAATCAAATCTACCCAAAAATTTAATAGCTCAATGCACTTAGCAGTCCTTTGATGGATTATAGACTGACTGCTTAAAAAAGCCTGTCCGCGATGTCGGTCATATATAGCATAAGTGGTGGACTCAATATACTGCCGGTAACTGAGCGGAAAACCCGGTCTAAAGATGGAGAAATTAAGACGTTATTTTCTGTGTCTCTCTACTCGGGTGAGTACAGCAGTGGCCGTACTGAAACCCCGCCCTTTCAGTCGTCAGATTAAACGGTCAGATGCGGTTATGCAGCCCAACCTGAAATAAACAAACCCCATCCACCTGTAATACGGGATCGGTGGTAATAGATGTTTTTCCAGGTGAGACCGGGGAACGCACAGGCGACGAGGTTAGGTAGTTGGATACAAAAGAAAAGCCGCTGGGAATGCGCGGTTGTGATTTGAGTAGTTAAGAAATAGTTGTCCTAACCCCTAACCCTAACCCCCAACCCTAGCCATAATCCCTCAACCCTGTAACCTAACTTTAACCCCTTACCCCATCCCTTATAGTATTGTGTCCATCAGGTGGGGTCTACATAACCACACCTTACCGATTAAATCCCACCAAGGCAGCCAAGTAGCTTACAATTGGGCGATCACTTAAAACATACCGTACTACTTGACTAAGCCCACAACTTTTTGGTATATTGTAAGTGGATTTTGCAATGTACTTTTCTCTTCGGCTCTTATAGAAAGGGCAAGCGTTCCCAGTCATGCCGTCCCAAAGCCGTCGGCCGCCCTCTCACCGTCTCTCAACTCAGGTGAGTACAACGGTGACCGTACTGAAATCCTACAATTTCTGTCGTCGTTCGAACCCCGCCGAGTTCGCCAAGCTTTTGTCAGTTTGGAACTTGCTTAAAACATACCGTGTCAGATGACTAAATCCACAAATCATCTGATTTATTTTAAGTGGATTTTTCAATGTGCTTTTACCTACGACTCTTTTAGAAAGAGCATGCGCTCCCAGTCATACTGTTATTCTATTGAAATTCATCATTGGCCCTGCCCTCCGTTTTTGGTAAATGTGTACAGTCAAGTAATTTTGATGGGCAAGATTATTAAAAAAATTATTTTTTTGACTCATCTTCATAAACCGCCTGAATATATTTACCCGTAAAGACCTGCCACTTTGATTAAAGTAACAATCGTGCTTTTGGCAGTCTCCTTTGGCAGAAGTGGGGAGATGAGAACTGGGCGGACAACCTGGGCCAAAGGGGAAAAAATCAAGACGTCCTTCTTGCGTCTTTTCGGAGTCTGTCTACTCGGGTGAGTACAGCAGTGGCCGTACTGAAACCTCGCCCTTTCAGTCGTCGGATTAAACGGTCAGATGTGGTTAGGCAGCCCCACCTGAAATAAACAAACCCCATCCACCTGTAACACGGGATCGGTGGTAATAGGGGTTTTTACAGGTCGGACCGCAGAACGCACAGACGACGAGGTCAAATAGCTGTATGCAAAGAATACCTATTTGGAATGCGCGCTTGTACGTTGAGTGGTTGAGAAATAGTTGTTCTAACTCGTAACCCCTAACCCCAACACCAACAGTATTGTGTCCGTCAGGTGGGTCTAATTAACCACATCTTACCATTATCTAGTGGGAAAGGAAGCCAAGTATGGGGTCGAAACTTTAGATCGAACCTTCTTATACCACATGTAAGCTTCTAACTCACCGAACTTAGGCAATATTTTGGGGCCAATCATTATCAAGAGTACAAGAAAGAGACGGATACAGTCTCGGTGGTCAAACGCTGCTGTTACGGAAGTAAATATTAACCCTGCCTCGCCAACCACAAAGCAAAATTCTCAACAACAGGCCCAGTCCTATAAAAGAGACAGTGCCCGCGACTTGAGTCTAACCCAAACGGCGAGTCATATAAACCACTAATTCGGTTTAAGGACCGCATTTCGATTTGCGTGAGAAAAACACGACGACGTACGTCGGTCATTTTGTTATGGCCCAGAACCGTTTTTTAAAACTGAATTATACCCTTTCTTCAAGCATGAAATTTGAGAAAGACGTAATTTGGTTCTAAATGAGGGGAAGAATTTATATTGCAGTGCATGTTTCCTGTCGGATATATAGTCAAATTTGCTTGTGTAAACGCACCTGTGGTAAACAAACCCCAACCGCCTATAATACGGGACCTGTGGTAATAGGGGTTTTTACAGGTGGGGCCGGGGGACGCACAGGCGACGAGGTTAGGTAGTTGTATGCAAAAGAAAATATATTTGGAATGCGCGCTTGTACTTTGAGTGGTTGAGAAATAGTTGCCCTAACCCATAACTCCTAACCCCAACCCTAGCTCCTAGCCATAACCCGTAACCCTATCCTCTAACTTAAACCCCTAACCCCAACCCTAACAGTATTGTGTCCATCAGGTGGGGTCTACATAACTACACCTTACCGATTAAACCCCACCAAGGCAGCCAAGTAGCTTACAATTGGGCGATCACTTAAAACATACCGTCATACTTGACTAAGCCCACAACTTTTTGGTATATTGTAAGTGGATTTTGCAATGTACTTTTCTCTTCGGCTCTTATAGAAAGGGCAAGCGTTCCCAGTCATGCCGTCCCAAAGCCGTCGGCCGCCCTCTCACCGTCTCCCATCTCAGGTGAGTACAAATCATCGGTTTTATTTTAAGTGCATTTTGCAATGTGCTTTTACCTACGGCTCTTTTAGGAAGAGCATGCGTTCCCCGTCATGTTGTTATTCTATTGAAAATCATCATTGGTTTTGTTCTCAGTTTTTGATAGGTGTGTGAAGTCAGGTAACTTTGCTGCACAAAATAATTGAAAAATTTTACTTTTTGACTCAATTTAATAAACCGCCTGAATATATTTACCACTTAAAACCTGTCACATTGATTAAAGTAACATTCTTGCTTTTAGCAGTCTTCTTTGGCAGACGTGACGAACTTATTATATTGCTGGAGACTGGGCGGAAAACCTGGACCAAAGGTGAAAAAATCAAGACGCCCTTTCCATGTCTCCTGAGTTGGGTAAGTATAAGCGGTGGCCGGGCCGAAACCTCGCCCTATGTGTTGTCGGATTAAATCCCACCAAGATAACCAGGTTACTTACAATTGTGTACTCACTTTAAACATGCCGTGCCAATTGACTAAACCCACAATTTGTCGGTATATTTTAAGTGGATTTTGCAATGTGCTTTTCCCTACGGCTCTTCTAGAAAGGGCATGCGTTCCCAGTCATGCTGTCATTCTATTGAAAATCATTTCAGTTTCAACCTTGATATTATATGTTTTGCTCTCACTTTCGACAGATGCATTAAGTAAAGTAGTCATAATAGGCACAATAATGAAAATTTTAATTGCTCCGACTCATTTTAGTAAACCGCCTGAATATATTTACCATTAAAAACTTATCATTTTGACTGAGGTAAAATTCATGCTTTTAACACGTTTTCATACTGTTGTTTGAACAGTTAGCCATTTCTGCTTCCAAAACGTTACTCCCGACACGTCTCACAAAAGGATGTGGGACATAAAAACACGGACTAAATCTGACACTCTCAGAACTTAAAAACAGCAAATTCTGTCTCAGATCAAAGGGAATTAACCGTAGTTTTTAAAACTACACCATACCTGGAGTACAAACATTAAATCGAAAAGCAAACTGTAAAAGTGGATTACTCCAAATAATAAAATCTACAGCAGTTGAACGTCAATGTAGGAGGACCTGCAAATGAATTAGGTATGGTTTTGAGGCGATTGTCGACAAAACTGGTACATAACGTGACCTCAAATTTAGCAGGACGCGAATAGACATTATGTGACCTAACTCCTGAAACTAGATGAAGGAAATCGGGACAATCCGCTGTGGACAAAGAAAATGCTGTACGTTATACTAATTCGCTTGATCTACTCCAGAAATTGTCGATTTGTGTGCGCAATATATTTATAAACAATTTTATCGGTCAGAGCGTTTGTAAATTTGAGCGAAAACCTACGTTGCCTTATATTCTGGCGGTTTCCTTACATAATAGCCGTCCTGGATTAAGGTTACACATCCACGCGTGTTCAGCCATTAGAAGAAAGTAAGCTGGCCTTAACGTTTTACCATATAAAACTTCTCGCACTTGAAAGTCGATTTTTTCCACCATATAGATCAAATGAAGTGAGGTGTAGACAAAGGTTGTTTTTATAAAACAATCGTCTTATCAAATATAAAAGTTAGATCTGCGAATCTTTGTGATTTCATACCCCAAAACGCAATAATAACGTGTTCTAGAAATTTTTTGTTAAAACGCTATTATATCTTCCTATCCTTGATAAATATTTCACAAATTACCGCGAAAAGTCCTTGACAAAGTGTCTATGTTAACTTTTGAATATACGGTATAATACTTGTTTCGTGTTATAGTTTCCGCTTATGCGTAATTAAAAAGCGGGACAGACAAAATATTAGCAGTTTTCGTAATGTCTTCCTATTAATACGGCCACGCTGTTGTGCATTTAAAATCTTAGAACGAAGCCTAAAAGTAAACAAGCATGGCGACAAAGGCTTCAATTAAAAAAAGAGTGCGGTCTTCCATTTTTAGCAGAAAAAAATTGTCCTTAAGTTTCGGGAAAGTGAAAAAGTCGACAAAACGACCCATTTTTAACTTTGACTTGGGCCTGGAAAAAGACAAATTACACAGCATTTCTTCAGTTACGTAAAGAATTTAATGCGCTTTTCAAAGAAGTAAATTATTAAAGGCAGTTTTTAATCTATCTAAGGCATATTCATTCCCGGCTTTTGTCGTGAACGTTCCTTTTTCTCAACGATGAGGTCTCATGCGTGGGTGAGTATAAAAATATAACCCTGGCACTGCCTGCACTGGAAAGAATGCCAAAAAAACTTACCACTTCGGGCAATGGTTTCAAGAAGTACCATATCTTGAAGGTTTTAATAAACATGCAGAGCGTAATCTGCATTTGTGACAAATTCATTGGAAAATCATGAACTGTTCAATGCTGTTTGAAGGAAGATATGAAACTCATCGTGCTCCAATAACAGAAATAGTTTTAAAGGAATTTAACAGAAGGAAAGCTCTGTAAATTGTATGAAATGGTATGTTTGCGACTGCACCAGACAATACTATTTAAATTTATGTAAAGGGTCGCTTTCGCTGTCTTGGTCCCAAGTGTAAGCGCACTGTGGGCATTGAAAGGAAAGTAAGTCTAAAGGGGATGCTGAAGTCGTTAGTGGGAAAAGTAGCCAAGATTGAAACGGAAAAGGCAACCTGGTATAGGACATATCAGTCGCGAGACTGCAGGAAGTCTAAAAACCCTACAAAAGACCTTGCTGATGGGACACGCGGGGCAGCAATGCCCCAAACCTAACGGTAAACCTAACTGTAATCTTAAAAGTAAACCCAATCCTTAACGTAAATGTAAACCTTACGCGAACCCTAAACTTAACGCCAAACCTTACCCTAAACCTATTATAAACCCTAGCCATGATTTTAAGCCTAACCCCAGCACCTTATTGTAACCCAAACCCTAGATACAACGCGACCCGTAACCTTACCCTGACTTTAACACTAGCCCTTACCCCAATCTTAACACCGAACGTAAACCGAAACCGAAATCCAAACCCTAAATCTAACCGGAATCCTTAAACTTAACACAAATCCTAACCTTAAACCCAAGTCCAAATCCAAACCCTAAAACTAACCCTGCCTCTTAACCGAAACACCAGGTTGCCCTTTTCCGTCTTGGCTATGGCTACTTTCCCACTAAGAATTTCGGCATCCTACTTCGGTATACTTTTCTCGTAGTGCCCACATTGCGCCTTCACTTGGGACCTGGACAAAGTAACCGAGCCCTACCCAATTTATTAGTCAATAACCGGCCCATCAGCATAAGACCTTCTGATAAATTTTATTCCTCTGACGCCCCCGTCCGTGTTTTTTGTCATCTGCATCTCAATGTGAAAAACAGAGAAAGGCACAATCAATTCTAGTGAAATCCTTTTGAAATATATACTCAAACTGTAGGCTGTTGGCTAATTGCCAAACTTGGAACTACACTTATTCATGAAGGATACTTGTGTACCAACTTCATTAAAGGACTTTTTCAGAAGCTATCCTATTTGTTCTGTTTTATTTGCTCAGTTGTTTCTATGGGCAGGTTTTTTACATCGAAAACTTAAGTTTTCTCATTTATAACGCTTTTGAGGTTTCCGGAATTTTTTGCTTTTTTGAAAAAGTTGGTACTTTTAAACAATACAATAGTAATATAATATGTCTTTCACTATCATTATTTTATTCTTTCATTATTGTTTTAAGACTTTGGTCCATTCGTTTTCGCCGGTCTGTGAATTACTAACAAGTTTTGGTGAATTTTCGTATCTTCCAAGAGATAGGTCACACAATAAAGGTATCTCTTGGAATTTGGCGTGAAAGTACTCATTCCAGCGTCCAACGTTAAATTTCATTAGAATAAAACTTTCACATAGCAATACAACATGAAAATCTGTGCATGCATTTCTGCCCGAACATATTTATGGTGACGTGTCAAACATTTAAGCACCCACTGAATAGTTAATTGCATAATTATGAAACGACAGGTTTTCGGGTTGAACTTTTTAAAAAGTTGCGCATACTTTTTGTCCGAGACGGTAAAAGGGGACAACTTTTAGGGCAAAAAAACAGTCAAAAATGGCTGGTTCGTAATCGTAATGCTACACCTGTTTCGGCCATTAATCAAGCCCTCAAGTTCTGACTCATTCAAGGCATTCCACTAAATGGTCTTATTCAGTCAATCCTCCGACTAGTAGTTCTACCCTTTATAATATACACGCCCGGATAACAGTCCCAGAGACTTCAGTTGTGTTAAGATTGGGCTCAAAATGGTCAGGTCATTGTGTCGGTTGTGTTGCTACTAACCCACCGTTTTGTCTTCTGGTCCACATGTATATCACAGTTTTCTTGCAGAAACACCACTTGTACACATCTGCACTGGCTCGAAGGACAGAATTCGAGTTGGATATGCTTGAATGCATGGCTGAGCATTTCGATTCCTCTGTACAAACACTAGTATCAATCTCTTGCGCGCAACAAAAGCTCCCTAGGCTTTCCACATGATCCTCAGTGCAGGCAGCGGTCCGATCATACCACCTACAATGCCCTGCGCGAAAGATCTATCCAGGTGACATGGTCTTCAGCTCAACGTATTCGTTGTTATTTATGGTATTCTTTCAGCAGTGGTATTTGCAATGCTTCTGTTAGGTGAATAGCAATCATTTCTTGATGATCCTTTTCAAATTTCAAAACGCCAGCACCAAATCTTTTTTGGTGGTATTTGAAACTCTGCTTCACGTAGAACTGCTCGTTCCGACATATAGCCCCCCCCCCCTTACAATGGCTTTCACAATCTGAAAAGTAGACATTTATCCTGATTATTGAACTTCTCAGGCGTCATCCAAACCATCTACCGCTAATGCACACCACAAACAATGCCGAGCTCCTCTCTCACTCAAAGTCCGTCAATTTTACCACCCCCTAAACCTTCGTGAGGAGCGAAAACGGCCGAATTTTGCTAATTTTGAGGACAAGTCAGTCGGTGAATACTAATTATGTGGTTGTTGTCACTCTTTTAGTCGGCGATGGCAACCACTTCAACCTGGAAACAAAACAACATTTGCAATACGTCGCATTTCCGGTTCGGAAGCAAAGAAACACTGGCACATTCGGTCGCCCTACAATTGTAGGACGGCCATCTCTTAACCATTTTCACTACCTGATATTACCCCAAATCATTTTGGGATAAGAACTTGCCAACTGTAAAAGTTGTCGCCTTTTATGTTCTGCGCAAAACTGTCGAAATTCTGGCCAGAAACGGGTGGCCGTAAAATATTTGTGTTCCACTTCCGTCGCTTGCTCCAAAAGTTATTTTATGTCCAAACGCAAAAAACGCCCTACTTCCTCGTAAATTTTCGACGGGAATTAACCTACCATGTAGAAACCTCCACTTTAAAAACCGCCCGGTTTACGCAGTGCTCGCCAAAATTAATGAACCACGATGTTACCGTCTAAAAGATTCTTGGATGTAAATAAATACTTATGAAGGTTACACATAGAATAGTTTCTGTTTGTTTCCCGCGTCACTGCGCGCCCTTCTTCGATTAAGAACCCTTCAACGAACCTGTCCCGTGCTTCATGTCAAAAACGCTCTGCATAAGTTATTTTGGGGCATGCACACATTACCTTCCTTTTTCCAAAAAAATGATCCACAAGCATTGCGTTTTAAATCAGTCCGTAGAAATGAAATTCTGTGTCATTTTCGATTTTTTAAAATAATGTCACTGAATTTAATTCTTCATAAGTTCATATATCTTAGAAGTATTACTTTCTGTTTATGCCCTCAATTTTCCCGATTGCCTGATAAATTTGGGCAATTTGGAAAATTTCCAAATTTATCGATTCTCTTACTTTTCCACACGTTTTCTGAAAAGTAATCGCCCCAATCCGTCATAAACAGATCGACGACAGGAAGGAAACACTAAACTTTACTGGGGAAAATTAACCTCCTTTGTGAGTATAGTTGAGCAATCTGTGGGGAAAGGGTTGCGTACATGTAAGCAGAATTTTTAGGTTCGTTAAGAGGAAAATAATTGCTCATACAGTAGATGTGCTAACTCATGAAATGTCAACCAAAATTTCGAAATGCGTCCTCGTTTCGAAAAGGTAAATTACGTAGTGTTGTAAAACTAATCATGATGCAGCCTCAATCTATATTGATCCAGTTACCGTAGGGTGTCGGCTTTCTAGAGAACTTATTTTCGGCTGCATGCAAGATCTGTACTCTGCAAAATATGACTACTTAATTAGTGTGCAGTTTTCTCATTGATTTTCGATTCCCTTGAAAATTCAATTATATTTCATGAAAAACACGCATAAAAATATTCATTCTTTTACTTATTCGGTAGAAAATTACGTCTTCTTCCAATTTTATACTCAAAAGAAGAGTATAATTCGGTTTTAAAAAAGTTTCTAATTGTAAGATTTTTTAATACCGTTAAACGGCCGTTCATGAAAGGTCATGTATCTGCATTTACGAATGTGGCTTGTAAAGTTAACAATATTGCTTAAATCCACTGCTTAATTTTATGAACCTCATATAGGCTCCTCTTAACACCGTAGAGAAATGCATGGTTTTCCGTACACGGAAAATATACAGCTTGGGGTTTTGAAACCCTGAATGTAAGTGTAACAGCAGGTCGGGTTCAAAATTATTCGGGAATTGGAAAAGTTTTTTAAAACCGAATTATACTCTTCTGTTGAGTATGAAATTGGAAGAAGACGTAATTTTCTACCGAATAAGTAAAAGAATGAATATTTTTATGCGTGTTTTTCATGAAATATAATTGAATTTTCAAGGGAATCGAAAATCAATGAGAAAACTGCACACTAATTAAGTAGTCATATTTTGCAGAGTACAGATCTTGCATGCAGCCGAAAATAAGTTCTCTAGAAAGCCGACACCCTACGGTAACTGGATCAATATAGATTGAGGCTGCATCATGATTAGTTTTACAACACTACGTAATTTACCTTTTCGAAACGAGGACGCATTTCGAAATTTTGGTTGACATTTCATGAGTTAGCACATCTACTGTATACGCCCGAAAAACTAATCAGCGCACAGTATACTTTCCAGCCCTTTCTCTACAAGGTAATATTATGCCCACTATATTTTTTCCGAAATACCTATTAAACATTTATTGATGTGTGGGAAAAAGATCTGTAGGATTATTAATTGCTGAGAGCATATTATGTCAAAAAAGTAAAAGTCGTCATGCGTGTGAATATCTGAAATATGGGACTTGCTATTTATAACCATTATTTTTTAAATCACCTGATTCGTATGTTCTCTAAAAATATTTGCTCTAAGTCGCTGTAATCAGATAACCCGGAAATAGCGTGCCTTAGAAGCAAATCGCGAGACAAATATCCTCCGAAAAATAACTGATTTTCGTTGCCTGCATACAGGCCTTATTAACAGGAAACATAATTCAAAGCCAAGTCGCACACGGTAGTATGATCATGGTTCCAGCTCTCTGCAAAAAATGCGCCTTAAACAAAACAAATACTGGAGCATTATGAAACCTTGCGATTTTGCTACCCATATGATGTTAATTCTACCTCGTACGAACCACCAATAGGTGACTGCTTGTTAGATACTGGTTATACATTTCTTCATTCATTCGTCCAATGTGGGTTATTTGATTTTTGATGTACGTTAAAATACCACCATATTTTATAGAAAGACTGAACAGAGAATTCATACTGTATGCGCTTTAAAGACAAAAAGCTCCTTTCCAAATTCTTTCCTCAGAAGGGGTAATAATTTTGAGACGCCCGCGGGATTGACCGTGTAGATATATAACCCTAGACTTATTTAGCCTGCTCAAAAATTGCATCACGTGGTATTCATTTATTTTAATATACAATATACGCCCGGGGAACAGATCCACGCGGACTTATGGGACTTTGTTAATGTATTTTCTAGTGTGCACACTTTCGGAATCTCGGGAACAGGTTAACTGACGGCATTTGAAAACAAAGAATCATTAGCAAACTTTTGCAAACGGACCACTCTTTCGCGCCAAGAGACATATAAAATAACTGCAAGGGGGAACTAAAACAGACTATTTTGAGTAGCCTTTCTGTTCAAAGCGTTTGCATCTACAGAAATGACTGGATAAATTCCTTTTTATTTTCAACATGCTACTCTAAAGGAATTGTCTTTCTGGCATGTTTTTTTAATCAACGTTTCAGACCTATTTATGCGACAGTTTCTATCTGAAAACTTATGAAACAAAGATGGCTATATGTCGAAATCACTACTCTTGTCCGCCTTAAATATCCATTTCTTTTAAACACTAATTAAAGTATCCGTGAATTTCCAAGAGCAGTACTAAGAATCGAAGTGTTCTGCGTTTTAAATAAATGCACCTAAGCATATTATTTGGGTAATTATTATTATTATTGCGAACCATTCTTTGCAATCTTTCCCCAATTAATCTTTCCCTGACACATTGGCTGTGATTCTTGAAGTCATCAAAGCTTTTTAAGCTCTGGTTGAGTCACTGACTTCCTGAGAGATCCTCAACCCTCCCCCCTCGTGGATAAATCGCCCATGCATTAGGGATGCTACACAACAACGAGACGCGCAGAGAGAACGGCTTACCCGCTGAAATCTGCAAGTCTTGTATCAATACTGCGACGCCTTAGTTCCATGGGGTGATCGAGCAAACGGGGAGAGGTGAGCTCGTTCCTGATGACTAGGGCTCGACCATCCTTATGCTCATCTTCGAGGGAACTGATAAAATTATGAAAACTATCCCGGCATAAACATGATCGACTTTGCTGAGAAGGTCCCGCCATTGTTATTCTCAGGCGATTTCTGCGTTTGGATGAATTGGAGATGGGACTTGACCAATCCGGGTTCTGTGCTGGGTATGAATGAGGAGACCAGATATTCGCACTGCGGCACATTCTTGGATTCTGCCATGACCACCTTAAACTGGCAGTCTTCGACTTAGTTGACTTTGCTGCAGCGTTCGATTCTATACGTTGTGAGTCCCTGTGGCAGACAACGAAATTAAATGACGTGCTGTCCAAATTCATGGCCATAATCAGGGCCTACTATCGCTCCACTATTGCACGAGTCCTGGTCCGTAACAATCTCACCCCAACAGTCCAATTTTCCACCCAGCGTTCGATAGGATCTTGTCTTGGCGTCCATTCTCTTTAACTACGCCGTTAACAGGATTATCGCAAGAGCCCTACAGAGTTTTGGTTATGCTTACTTTGCACCTGGACGCCGGCTCGATGATCTTGTATTAGCCTCCAGTTTTAATGACCTACAGACTGTGGTGTCGGATTGATGGATATCGTTCAGTCGGTCGATCTATCCTCAAACGCTGGAAAGATTAAGGCGTTTTCGGGCTGTACCCCTGACCAGAGGAGGATTTACCTCTGGACTAATGATTGCTAACTGGAGGCCGTTGCCTAATAAACAGAGCAGGGAAAGCATCGTCTTCCGAATCCCTAGAAAGTGTCTGTGAATCTGACGCGACATCCCCATGGCCACAACGATCCGAAAGCACCGGACATCCCTTCTATACGATTGTGATTGTTAGGCCGTATGTGTGAAAGGTGAGTGTAAAAAGGAGGTGTTTGGCCACCGTTGTCTTCGTGTGACTTCTTCTCAAATGAGATAGTCCCCGATCACTACGACAGCACCACAAGAATAATTCAGGTCATCCAGGAAAGACAGTTGGGATGGCTTGGGCACATTCACCGCCGTCCAGCTCACGAGATCAGTGTTGCTACACTCGATCCGACACTTTTCTCAGCTAGAGGTCTCGAGGAGGAGGTCAACTGGAAACCTGACTGGGCACAGCTTACCAAGACATGGGAGTGCTTCCTGGACCTTCTGTATTCAGTCTCCGTCGCCGGAGGCGAGATCGAGTCGAACTCTCTAGATTCCCTGCCTCAAATCTTCGTATGAATAGGGATATAATATGTGACATCATCGAGACCGGTCAGATTGCAGTTGTTCCATATATAAATGCTTTCCACAGCGTTACAGCTAACCATATTCTCATAACCCATGGGCGTTCCCCGATCAGGTTACGGAACGTGCTCGTTCCGTTGTGAATTGAGGCTCATACTAGAACCCTTTCAGGCAGTCGCACAGCGACTAGTGACAGATTTAAATGAGATGGCGTCGACAAAGACAAGGGAAGACGGAATGGCCACTTATGGTTTATTAGACGTCATCAGCCAGTCATGCTCAACACCATGTGTGGATCACCTGAGATTCGAACCGGGGATCCTTGTTCATGGAGTTTGACACTCTAGCATTGAGCCACGGGCCCGTTGTCCTGTCGGTTGTGATCAAATGTGCGCTCACCGACCATGCCCAAAGAGCACGGGTCTGAATCTCAAGTGATCCACACTTGGGGTTGGGTATGACTGGCTGATGGCAGCTAATAAGCCTCAAAGGGCCATTCCGGTCTCCCTTGTCTTTGATATTCTATTCGGACGTTCTTCCGG